>LQNS02278094.1:65848921-65861432 GCA_001587735.2 Parhyale hawaiensis | reverse complement strand
TTGTTACAAGCCCCTAGGCCAGGCCAGCTAAAATGAAATGCTGTGTCTCAATCATATTGTACAAGGATAATCTGTTAAATTCTCTGTTCCAATGCAGTCAAGAGTTCTTTCTCTCTCTGCTGTCTGAAATTGAGCTGCTCAATGCTATTCGTGTCTGCAGGTGTAGGCTGAGTATATCTATTTATTCTCATTGTACGTGGCCACCAATATTGGTGACTGGGCCTAATTAGTAGGTTGAACTTTGGTTACTTTGTTTATACTTGTAAGCTTGTAAGCATATTCTGTGAACCCATTGTGTTCTTAATAAAAGCTAATTATTATTATTATTAAAGAAGCTGGTGATAGTGACCTAACGGGACACAGACTGTCTATTCGAGCGTATGTTTGGTGCCGCCCTGTCAGTTAGTTAAGTCAGTCGTGCCGACATAAAATAGGCCTTCGTGTCAATTTTCATGAATACTGTCGTGCTTGTAACCCCACAAAAATACATAGAGAATGAACTGAGAGGAGCTCGGAGATATCGCAAAAATGATACGCAATTTGTGATTTCAGTTCATCATTAATATGGCTCCGTGACCACTGCAATCTAGATACGCTCAGCTGTACTTTCTTCTCTGAAAAATATTTAGATTAGATTAGACAGGCGGCAGTAGACGAACCAAGAGACCCATTCCCAAAGAGACACCGGAATATAACAAAAAAGAAAATTCATGGGCCACGGGCAGTCTAGTTAAAATTAAATTGCGTTAGAATTCCTCTGTGAAAAGACCAACCTTTGCATGTGACGTAATCGACGCCAATTATTGACAAAACAGAATCTATAATTTTTATACGTAAACTTAAATACTAAAATAAATCATGTCTTGTTTTCATTCGGGTTTTTCCTCTGACCATTTTATGCCAAGCTTAGAGCATCGGTATAGACACCAATTCATTTACAGAAGATACTAGAGGACCCGCGCGTAGCTGCGACGAGGGAAGGCCGAGCGCAGACTTGTGTCACGAGCAGAACCAGTCCTTGCCCTTGCCAAACCTATGTTCTCGTCGCACGAGGCCAATACCACCGAGTCCCGACACGGACGGGGGCTGCTACCGTCGCGGGACTTGGATTAAAAGCTGTTGGTAAGCGCCGCACACGTTTTCTGACTTCCCATAACTCCATCAGAGTGCACGTGAGCCCATACCAAGAAAACCATACCTTGGCAAGGACAAGTGACTCACACCTCACCTCTTTTTTTTTTTTTTTGACATGTCCAAAGACACTTAAGGCATAAAAAAATTCACCGACACGCGCCCACGACGGGTACATCTCGGTTTGTGGAGATACACATCACTCTAGTGCATTTCCGGGAGGTGTGCCACACACGGACACATCTCCAACACTGGGGAAACACCTTGCAGCGTACTTAGGTTCAGTAGCGGAACGAGTCGTTCTCCAACCAAACCTCTCCTGTCTCGAGATTGACCAACTCCCGCGTGGCCCATACACAGCAAAGCAAAGTCACGTGCTATACTACCACTGAGAGTCTGTGCGAGTGCGCACTTTGATTTCGTAGGTGTGCTTGAATCTACCGAAGCTGTCTCATGACGGACAACCCGTAGCGGAAGGTAATTTCCTCCCGTTATGCAACGCTGCCACTGCAACCGTGTGTGCTCACCGTGTGTTTCTATGTATACGGGACAGTCTTTAAGTGAATATAGTGTTGTTCTTGACTCGCTTTATCAGCATTATTTCAAACTTTTACCCGAGTATGGTTACACGTTAATCAATGACTATTTTTGCTTAAATTCTCGCGATGTTCCAGCGCCTTTTGAGGAGCATGTGTTGTAATTCATCTGATGCCAATGGAAGTTAATTTACAGTTACAGTGTAACAAAGTTTCAGCGCGCCGTTGATTCTTGCGTTTGGCATTACCTGATTGTCTACATATTCTGTTGAAAGAGTTTCTCACTGTAAGTCTGCCCGTACGTCTTTCCTGCCGAAATCTTTCAGCAATGCGTGAGCGCTGCATGAGCTCTTCCCAGCTAACGTCATAAGTCTAAGAACCTTCGTAAGCTTTCCAATGTTTACCACTCGTGAATGCCATTAATTTATCCACTTTTTGATAAAAACCTGAGGATTAAAGCAGGGCCTTGCCTTATACTACGAACTGTTAACATCATAAAGACGCAACAATCAACGGTGCTTTCCCAATCACTAGCCACGTATGGATACTTTTCGGCAAAGTAGCAGGCTAGTGATTACTTTGCATGTGGTAATACCGCGAAAGGTTTTCAATATCTGATGCACCCACTTAAACCTTACGAATCTAGAGCACTCTGAGAGCGCATACCTCCGCCAAGCACGGCGAAGGAATGCAAAATTCAAGTTGTTCCAAAACTATTATTTCCCTTGTACAAAGACCAAAACCTAATTATTTGTGCCTTTGGGCGATAATAACAGCTTCCATAATAATTATTTTGTTGAAGATCCGTCCATAACTTTTTCAGTTATACTGCTAACAAACATTCTGACAAAAACATTGCTCAACCACACAAACAGACCAACCGATTATTACAAAAATTTAATCGTTCATGTCTATCAACAATAGTAACAATTCCTGGATATTTCGTGAAGATTTGTTCAAAACGTTTTGAGTTATTTTGCTAACAAGCATTAAATTAAACGTAGAGACAAACAAACGAATTGAGAGATCGCTACCAAAATAGGATCATTTACTCTTTGTAATATACCTAACAAGCCATGCAAATTTCATAAAAATCCGTTCGTAGCTTTTTGAGTTGTAGCATTAAAAAAATTGAGGCAGATAAACAAACAAATGGATGAAGAGATTCCCACCAAGATTCAATTTTCTGTTCCTTCTAACATACCTAACATTCCCTGTAAATTACGTTGAAATCCGTCCCTAACTTTTTGAAGTTTCTTGGTGACAGATAGACAAACAAACAAATAAAATGACAGACAAACAAACAGACACACTGACAAACTCGACGAAAAGGTAACCTCGTTAGCGAAAGTAATTACCGATATGAAAATTTGCAACGCTAATTCGATATGCCTGGCCAAGCCACCACAGAAGCATATATGTACATACTACTGGAATATAATGTTCACTGAACTCAAACGTGTTTATAAACAGACGCAATAATAATTTCTCGGGAGAAAACCAGGTGTGACACCCGATACTTCAATTTTTAACTTAAACCATGATAAATATTCAAAAGTGGGGAATTAAAACCGTTGCACGTAATAAAAAATATCCGCCATCATACGCATCGATGCTGTAGAAGTTAGAGCAAAAAAAAAAGACACGTTTCGCCTTTGAGTATAATTATAGAAAATATAGAAACAGAGAAGCATATGAAATTAAAACAGTGTCATTCACTTTCCAGAACGTATTCTTCAACTTGAATTGGGACAACGACACGACGCTTGCCAAGTACCTCGCGTCCTCTGATCTCCGCAACACTGCGTTCGGGTCCGGCAAACACCCCCCGTACCTGATGACGCAGATCAAGACAACCAGATCGTTGCGGCGCTTCAAGTACAGAGACAGATCAAAGTACATAGCGAGGCCAGAGCTGTGTGAAGATGTTGGTAATCACTTTGTTTTCAAAAGCTACGGTGAGTTCGGTAGCTCGATGTTTGCCTTATGAAATACAGTATCCGAAAAAAAATGTATCGGTGACGTGAAATACACGGAGTGAAGTGTTGTTCGAAACCAAGTACGTCTTCACATTTATCGATGGCGTAACATGCTGTTGCTGTGCACCGTAAGCGATGCCCAGTAAAGTGTGCTACCCAATTAAATTTTTTAGCGAACGAGGCGTATGTCACAGATAGTAAGATTTGGGCTGCCCAGAGGCTAACTTGCAGTTTTAGCTTCTGGGGCCACCCTATTTGTTTGTATGGACGCACACAGTCGAAAATGAAGCGGCACATACGAGGCGCTACGGCTCTGCTCAGTCGCAGCGGGCGTTTTTAGGCAGGCATAAGCGACCTCGTTCCGAAAAAAAATGCACGCGACCGCAGGCAAGCGGTACGCGCTCTTCCGCGCTTGCCCTGCAATGTTCCACGGATATCCCAAAGTGTGTTGCTGCAGTGCTCCATGGGTGTCCGCCGCCGCGGCCAAAGTAGCAGTGTAGATACTTGGGTAGCTCACCTGTACTAGGGTCTCTTCTGTTCGGAACGAGATCGCCAAAGCCTAAAACAAGCATCGCGACTGAGCAACGCCGTAGCGTTTCGGTTGTTCTGCTTCGTTTCTCGACTGTGTGCGTGCCATACGCCGCCCGAAAAAATCTTAATAGGTGGGACTTTCTCTTGGGATCTTCATAGAATTTATATGTATTATTAGGCATATTAAGAGTAATAGACGATGAAAACTTTTGGTGAAGATGCATTCAATCGTTTGCTTGTCTGCCTCTTTTTTCTTAGAACTGAAACTCAAAAAGTTATGGATGCAATTTTTATGAAATTTCCTTGGATTATTAAGTATATCACGAAGAGTTAATCGCCAAATTTTTTTTGACGATCTGTTTGTTTGTTTATCTGTTTGCTTGTTTACCGCTGTTTTATCTTATGTTTATTATGAAAATAGCTCAAAAACGTTGTGAACGAAACATCGGATTTACAGGAATTGTTAAAAATGTTAATAAACATTCTTGATCAAATCTTGGTGGTGACAGGCTGGTCGTCTGTGTCCATAACTTTTGTTTGTCAGTAACATAACTCGAAGAGTTAGGAACAGAACTTCAAAAGTTACAAAAGCTGTTATACCGTCAAAAGTGGTGATAAAAATTAGACCATAGTTTCAGAACTAATGTTATTGTTTTTATTTATTTATTTATTTTTTCCTAACGTTGGTTTGCCTTGATGGAGGTAAGCGCTCTCACAGTACTCTAGTTACAACTATGATAGCAAAGAGTATCCCTGCTTCAACTCCAGTATCTCTTGCACGTTTCAGGAAGAAGACTTTACAAGGCAGTTCCACCGTCTGAAGCAGTAAGTCAGCATTACAGAGAGTGCGACAATATATGCAACAAACATTCAACGAAGGTAATTAAAAAAAATACACACCTCACATTTTCCCTGCAGTCAAATAGTTATTTTATTGATTTTTTTTAGTTTACTCTCACCTAAAATGGTGAAAGACTTGAAGCCTCTTTAACTCACTACACCGACAGCACGGACAAAATATAGGCCATCGAGGAAATTAAAGTTTTCTTGCTTGAACAAATCTGCCTTGCTCGTGAGTATAGTACTACTGTCGATGATGTATGAAGGAAAGGCTATGAAAGAGTAATTGGTTCTTCGAGTGCTCCCTAAGCAGCATAAACGGCAAGTTACTGGCTTACTGCCATGGTTCATAAGCTCCTTGGCTGTGATCGCAATGATGACAGGCGATTAGCAGATAATGCAAAGTATGGTACAAATAAAGTTAAGTGGCCTGCACCCAACTGGGGAACACAAAAGCACGGGTTCGGGCAGCAGATACAGGCCAACTCGCCCCAGAGAAGTTTACGGCTGCACTAAACCATTGATCATTAAGAGCTAAGGCGTCAGTGACGGAAGACTTTTGCGGAGACCTTCGCTCCCTGGCCCTTCCCATTTCTGGCTACAATCGATATCCCCGCAATAGCGAATTGGCTCCAAATGCCACTTAGCCCGTCCAACACGTTTAACAAGGCTAAACCTCCCCGCCCACCAGAGCTTCGAATTGGAAGCTGCAGATCTACAGAGATATCATAGGCCCACCCAGCAGTCATTCGGGTAAGTTATTCCTGCACCATATGGCGCTTGACTTACCAGCTAAAAAATTCGATGTCTGCTCAGGCCTCCAGCAGTCTAAATGTTCACAATTAAATTCTCATATTTCGCTATTTACTAGAGCACGGAAGAGCACGGTGGACGCCACGCTTAACGAACATTCCTTCCGCGATGTCAGCAGGGGTGGTAGCGTCAGCACTAAACAAACGCACATATTAATGAAGTGAGATTAAATAATCTGACCCCGGGCGCATCCATCTGTCCTATCGCCCACCGAAATTTCGGATGACATCATGACGCAGTCGTGCACGGTCTAGTGCTACTGTTTTGCTCAGGAAGCAAAGAGCGTAACAGGGAGGACTCACGAGAAATTAGCACCAAAAAGTGACGTCATCATCGACGAATCTATGGCTGAGCAGCTTAGGAATATTTTAACTTTATTTAACCAGAAAAATCTTCTTAAATTGCAAAATTCATCTCCAGCGTATAAATAAATAAAGATAACGTATACTAATTTAGCAATTATCTATAGGAATTTGCAGTGCATGCTAGTGGAAACATTCACAGCACTAGCGTTGAATTTGTTCATTTTCGGCGACATGAATTAACTTCTTTTTCTTGATTGAATCCTTATTTGCAGATCATATTCAGTTCACACTGCTCTTCACAGAACATATTTATTCGTTACCAACATATATAAGAACCATTATAGCCAGTTCTGTACGCGAGAGAAACCACAATAACAGTTAGCATATTCCTCGAACTTTCTCTACTTGGCCACAATATTTTACGGTATTTTGCAGCTCAAGTAGCTGGCCAGTCATGAGTGGGAGATTGAATGAAATCAATCTAAAAACTACGGTGATATGTTGAAGAAATTAACATACGAAGGCCTGAGGTCCCACACTCAAACACTTCGACTCGTCGATGTGATGTAAATTTGCTACGTGCGGTCACATCTAAGTTTTATTTTAGTCCTATTGAGTCCTCACGTTGCATTCTTTGCTTCCTAGTTTCGCTGATCGGGTTTTCCGCTTACAATGTGACTGTGCAATTCATAGTTATGACAAGATGATCTTTTGGGTAACAGAAGAAACATACTGCAACATTTCAAATTTTAGCATCCTGGAGGTATATTACCACATTCAACTCACTGGTACCAGATACTTTTCTGTATTATTCGGTCGGAACCAACCCTTGCCATACATTTAACTATATGCATCACGCACCATCGATAGATCTGCGTTATCGACCGACGCGTTCCGCTATCAATGCATTTGTATTAGCGCAGCCATCGGTTGATAGTGCTGCGCTATTGAAGGATTATTATCCTGCCAATTTTGGCGCTGTGTCATTAGATTGCGTACAACAGGTCGTTGAATCAGCCTATTAGAGGTACCAGCTCTCTAGGTTAGGTGCAAGAATACTCTAGGAAGACAAAGACCGGTTCTTCTGCCGTTCTAAAACAGTTTTAGGTTATTAGAAGAACCTAACATTGCCTTCCTAACTTATTCTAATACCTCAACTCGGGAGCTTTCGTCGGGCAAGCCGCCAAAAACATGGCGTTAAAGCCCCGTCCAGACTACCGCCAAAATCTATCCACACTATGGTGATTCCGCTGATCGCTGCGAATTTTCATATTTTCATCAAGTCGCAGCTTTGAGCGTTTTCGCGACCGTCCAACTTGCTGGATATTTCCGCGCGATTTATGCTGCGGCCAAAACAGGCTTATTCAGATGTATTTTGTTCCTCTCACGCAATACGAATAAATTAGGCGTTGCGTCAGGTTTTCTTGCTTTTTTAGAGACATTTTAAAGGCCTTAAGCTTCTCTGAGTTCTAATTTACGGCAAATTTGACGAGAATCATGAAGCGTCACTGCAGTAGTGACACTTATGCCGAAAACTGAGTTGACGGTAAAGATTTTATCGACATTTTGTGGCTCTACACAGTTGTGTTTGAGAAACAAATTGAAATGTCCGAACACTTGCACTACGTATGGGGAACAGAAAACTGTCAAGGAATCCCTCCGAATAATTTATTTACTTGACATACTCGAAAACATTACCGAGTGGTAAAGAAAAGTGTGAAAATGTCAACCCAAGCTCAGTTGGCAGTATGCGTTTCTCTGGAGAACGTATAAAAGTAGTATCTGCAATTAGAATCAATGTTAAATCATAGTTGTGTCGATACTAGAAGTAAAACTAGAGCACTCTGAGAGCGCATACCTCCGCCAAGTGAGGCAACGGTAGCAAAAATTCAAATAGGCTCTGAATCCATGATTTTCTTTGCATAAACTCCAAAATCTAATCATTTGTGTCTTTTTATACTAATAACAGCTTGTTCATTTTTTTTTGAAGATCAGTTCATAACTTTTTGAGTTATACTGTTAACAAACGTTATGACAAATATGAGTCAAACAACAAACGAACCACCCGATCTGCACCAAAATTTGATCTTCTATGTCTTTTACCAATACTAACAACTCCTACGAATTTCATAAAGATCCATTCATTATTTTTTTGAGTTATTGTGCTAACAAGCATAAAATCAAAAGCAGTCACAAACGAACGAACGAACGAACAAACGGACCATTACCAAAATTTGGTCATTTACTCTTTGTTATATACCTAACAACTCATGTTAATTTCAGCAAAATCCATCCATAACTTTTTGAGTTATGGCATCGAGAAAAATGACGCTGACAAACAAACAAACGGATGGACATATCTTCACCAAAAGTAATCATCTGTCCCTCCTAACATACCTAACAATCCCTGTAAATTTCATCCAAATCGGTTCATAACTTTTTGAGTTATCTTGGTGATAGACAGAGAGACAGACAGACAAACACAGACAAAGAGACAGACAGATAAACACGACGAAAACATAACCTCTTTGGCATGGTAATAAGTTATTACTAGCGACAAAAACTGCAGCTACTTTGGACCAAGAAGCGTGAGCACCAAAGTTTTTCTGAATATCTGGGCTCAATACTTGTCAAGCGTCGCTATAATGCACCGCGCGGCAGTGTGGACACTGGTGTGAAATTTTCGCTGGCTTCGGCGAAATCGCACAGGCGTTTTTCACATTATGAGCGGTAGTCTGGACGGGGCCTAACAGTAGCTTCATTGATGGCGGAGCACGATCGGTTGAAGGTGCAAAGCTATCGATGGCGCGTTCACATATTCTTATAGATTGTTAAACATATATAAACCTCAAGACCATTAGAGTTTAACCACAATTTCATTGCTTCAGGCCAGGGTTGCTGCTATCACCTAACAGCTATATGGGAGTTTTACATCTATGCAATGTTGTACAGACTGCGTTGCATTATATTACAATAAATGCATGGCAGTGGAGTTTAAAAATATGCCGTTCATACATCAACCCTTCATTTTAATGAAGCTTCGCTGTCGACAAACCTAAGACGGTGTGGATATGGCCGAAAAAAGGCAATAAACACAAATAACGTAAATCACAAGAAATGAGATGAATGCAAACAAGATCTTAATGGAGTTGCAGAACATATGATTTTGGAATCACCTCTGCCAATGTAGTAATGTTCTATCAATGAGTGTTTAGAGCACTAAATACGAGATTTCTTCGTTCCTTCAACACCTATTTTTACATGTAGATGCGTTGAATAACTACTCGTATGCGAGAGAGCTGATGTGAATATCCTTCTAATCTGACATTATGCTATAGGTACTGATATTACAACCAGACAGTTTGCGCAACAAGTGCGCTTAAAAGCAGACTCAACGATTTACCTCCTTAAAATCTAAATGCCACAATTAGTCATTGGTAGCTATTAAAAAATAAAATCTTGTCATCGATGTTCTGTCGTAGTAACCATTGCCTTTATTTGAGTGTTACTCTTATGGGTTGGTGCTTCAGCTCATTAGTTAGCTGATGTGACATGTGCTGTGATGGCTGCATAAAACTTTAACTTCTGATGGAAATAGTATTGTTTGAAATGGTTATAAGTGTAAAAGTAATATGGGGGTTACTTCTCTTGTCTCTTTGTATTTGCTCTTAGAGACGACCCCTGAATGTGAGACTCTCAATCTTTAAATTCCTCTGTTAGAACTTAGAGGTTATGATGATCGACTTCTCTCGTTGGTAAAGACCGTCTCGTCCTGAACAGAGTTTGAAGTCTTATGGTGAACGAAACGTCAACGTTGATTCACACAAAAACTATTTTATTTCACACAACTTAGAGAGGTACTGATACAGTTAACGCAGTGTACGAGAAGTCTAGGCGATCCTACCAGTTCTTGCTTCTAGATGAGAAGTCTAGTTAGAATGCTTCGTTCCGCTCGATCCTGAGGTTTAAATACCTTGCGAGCAGGGGCAGCGACGCCAAAAATAAGTGTAGCCTCACGATTGTTCAGCATTCAATTCGTATTCTGCATTTGTTCCTCTATCAAATACTTCAAGTTAATTTGGCTTTTAGATAAGCTCGTTATGTAATTGCCGCTTACAAGCGAGCATATCGGTGACAGAGCGTGTCTTCTCAATTACCCTCTATCTCTGAAATTTCTTTCGACGACTGACAACACTTGGCTAGAAAGTTAGCTCTTTATTCAGCTGCAGTCGACGCGAATCTTTTTTATTACCCTCACACTCTTCTATGCAGCTGTTGCTGAGAGATTAATTACCTAATGCTCTTCTGGAGGGAGACGATCTCAGGAACAGAACGTACGCCACAATCCTTGTATTAGGATTGCGGTGATATTATACGATTGTCATATGTGCGATGTTACCTAGAGTTACATGGAGTTACAACCATTCTAATAATATGGAATACTCCAATAATAAGTTCCACTGGTCCTTAAAAATGGGGACTCCTTTGAAAGGAAGAAACTCTTATTGAAAGCCTTACCATTCGAATTCCGTGATCATTCTAAAGGAGGCAGCCATATTATCTCAGTTTTGGACGAGTCTTATTTTTGCGATGACAAGTACTACAGCACACAATGTCCCCTATGCACTAGGAGACAGTTTCGTAGGCTAAAGCCCGATGCCCACGTACCTTTGCAACTTTCGTTGCAGCTAGCAACCTTGGTGCAACTCAAGTCATCCGTTTACGCGACCGCGGTACGGCTTCAGCTTGTACATAATGTAACTGTATAAAAAATTGTCGAATACCTCGGTTGCTACTGCAAATTTTACACCATAGCAAACGGCAATAGTGAACTTTCAACTATCGCTACTAATTATCAGCACTTTGTGTTGACAGAGATAAGTATTTTAGGAATTAGCTAGTGCACGATGTTCATAGATGACATGCTGTAGTCACGAACACGACTAGGCAGTCGGATTAATTGAGTTGGCTCTAGGCTAGTAGCGGCAACGAAAGTTGTTACGTGGGCATCGGGCTTTAGGGATGGAATTTTTCGTGCGTCCTCCAATACCTAATATTGAACACTTTTACTAATTTTTCAGAACCTAGTGTTTCTACAGACCTAAGCTTGTTATAGGTTACACCACAGAAAGTTGTTTAGTTCTACATTATTAAGCCGTTTTTTAACGTTACTCACCATGGCTACGGCTAGTGCTACAATTTACGCCACGGGACGCTGGATACAGTCCACATTTTACGATTTCTTTTCCAACTTTCATTATCCCATTCAGGAGTTTTCACTCTTACGCGGAGCCTTTGTTTAAGGACTTCTCCTGCAGTTCAGCCATGACATAAGTTTTATATGGCAGCCATTTCTTCCCGACGGTCTGGCAAAATTGAACTCAATATGCAAAGCTGTCTGATGAGCTCTATCGACTTCCCCATCAAAAGCCAAAATGTGGATGTATCTACATAGTAAAATTGAGAGTATTGTCACTCAAGGTGAATACGGGCATCAATCAAAAGCCCTGACACTGAGGCCAAGACTTCCAATTTTCCAGCCAAATGAAGGCAGTTCCTTTATACGAGTTAGGACTCTGACTGGAGTCAACTTCTGGCATGAGCTTAGCTTGGTTAAAGATTCGTAATTGACACCGACTACCTGTCCTTCTGATGAATTGGGTGTCTTATCAAATGAGCATACTGTACTGAAACCAGCGCTGAGCGTATAATTTGTAAGATGAATGGCCTAGATAACGACTGTTACTTCTGAAATGACTGTGGGCTACTTTGGGTATAAGACAATAATGGGTAACAGACCCACAACAGGCAAAAATTATGGGTGTCTTAGAAAAAAATGCCACCCGGTATCAAGCCATTGTGTACACGGAGCCGACCAAAATATTCAAGGACACAAACTCAAACATCCGATCACTTCCATTTCAAAGTAGCAGCAATATTTACGTATGCTTAATTTTATATCTTTTAGTAAAATTTTATATGAGAGATGTAGCAATAATGCCTAAACTGTTCATCGCAAACTCATTAACCCTGCCCTACCAGTTCATTTTGAGACACAGTGGGAGCGACTACTGGGCCGTATTTCAGCTGTGTTTAGATTATTCAAGACGCGATACTGTCTTGCTGTGATTTTAGTCATAATAATTGCTTATCAGAGGACATGAATGGAAATCAAATGTATTTTTGGTTTCGCGTACATCCCTTCTAAAACAAAAGTTTGGATACTCGCCATGTAATTAGCCACTGTCAGAGTTACGTAGAAGCCACGAATGAGATCGTATCTTATACCGATAGTAGGTAATTCTTCGGATCGTCAATGTTAAACTGTCAGAGTTACGTAGAAGCCACGAATGAGATCGTATCTTATACCGATAGT
>LQNS02278094.1:65810242-65829529 GCA_001587735.2 Parhyale hawaiensis | reverse complement strand
TCATAGGTTCATTAGTTTTCATTTTAATCCATCACCTTTTTTATCCCCTTTTAACTATTCTTAATTGTGTGTCAATTTGTTAGTAGGATTATATTAATGTGCTCATATCTACATTTCTAAAACATTACTGTGATTTATTTTACAGCACTGAAGATGGAATTTTTATTATTCCGAAACGTTTGCTTTTTAAGAAAATGAAACTTTTAACTGTGGTTCTCTCTTTTTTATTGAAATTGTGAGTTATTTTGGTGATAGACCAACAAGCAAAGACAAGCAGAGAAACTCGAAAAAACATAACCTCTTTGCCAGAGGTAATAACTGCCATGAACTTCAACCAAAATTCTACAGTTGACATACTGCTATAAATGATAATTTCGTGAACACTGGTCATTCAGCTTGGTTGACAAATGATTACCTCTACCGAGGAGGTTATGTTTTTGTAGGAGTTTGTTCTTCTGTCCGTCACCAAGGTGACTCAAAANTAATGACGGATGCTTGCGAAATTTGCTTGGATTGTTAGGGATGGTAGGGGGGACAAATGATTAATTGAACTTTAGCGATCCATTCTACTGGTTGTTGATTTGTTTATTGGCCTGCATTTTTTTCTTGGAAATATAGCTCAAAAATTTACAAAGGGATTTTATTCAATATGTGTGAATTATTAGACCGGTTATGATTATTATTAAATCACACCAGACTGGCGACGCAGGAACGGAGAAACTCCATGAGGTTAACAAACCCCCACGCAACCAGCCCAGCGGGTGGAGAAAAAAAAAGAATAGAAAAAAAAAGAAGATCCGAAATCACAGAATAGCTCTGTGTACAGATCGTTTAAAGCCGCCAATACCAGCACCAGCAAAGACAGAGCCATCAAGACATTATTATGAGTAGATGATCACATTTTATTGGTTATCTGTTTTTCCGTTTGTCCCTATGTTTGATTTTATATTGATCAGAAACACAATTCAAAAAGTTATCAACAGATTTTCATAAAATTTGCGTTAAGAGTCAGAAATGCCCAAAAGACTAAATTATCGTGATGATCACTCCGTCCATTTGTGTGTTTCACTAAAGTTTGTCTTAGTATTTGTCATAACAGGTCAAAAGTTACGTACGGATCGTTAAGAGAATTACAGAAACTGTTATTACGGTCAAAGGGCACAAATAACTGAATTTTTGTGTTAACAAAATTTTATGGTCAACACCAATTTGAATTTTTCTCTTACATTACCTTGCTTAGCGGAACTATGCGCTCTCAGAGTGCTCAGCTTTACATAAAATTGTTTAGTGAGACGTAATTGAAAGAGATGGTGGCAAATTATTGTTGACATACGTGAGTCAACGGTAGTAACACCAAAAATTTAATGATAAGTGTTCGACAAAAAAAGCGATTTAAGTTTTATTGCAAATTCGAGCAGTTTAGTGCACTAAGGCTATGGAAAGGCCACTAATAAATTTTACTTCGCGTTGAGCCCAATAATTGTCTGAAAAAATCAATCCCATATCTTCTTCCATCAAATACAATGATTTGTTACGGAAAGTCATGGAAATTTATGCATTCATAAAACATTTTGGTATAGCTTCAGCATTATAGCAACCTATTTTCCTGACATGCCGATGAGAAGGAGAGTATCATTACATTTTTATTTAGGGGTTCACTGGAACTGGAATAATCTGGAATGATCGGTAGTTTAATTTGATAAAAGATTTTCTCCAAAAATTTTGCTATTATTTTCCAAATTTATTTAATGGAACGTGTGGCGTCCGTTTTACGCTCGTGCAGAAACCCAGTGAAATGTATGATTTTACGTTCGTCCTTTCCTACTATTTAAACGATGTTCCTATCGCTGAAATGAGTCGTGCAGAATATTGATTTTATAGCCTTAGTTACCAATATAAACGGGCGCTTCATTCGCATTTCTGTGGACAAACTTTCGAAGCAAATTTTTAGAATAAAAAAGTTACTTTCTTAATATTTAAATATATGTGTATACGAAGAGTATGGTCATACTTTTTTTGTCAAAAATTTGTGTATTTTGTAAAAATCATTATCACACTCCTTTAATATAACTTTCTCTTTGCCGACAGCTCATCTCTCGTATTTTTTCGCAAATTTTGAAAATGTAACGAGGAACGAGTAACGGCAATTTCCGTTACTTTTGATAAAATCCACCTGGGCGTTACCGTTAATCGTTACAAAAAGTAACTTCCGTTACTTAAGCCGGTAAAGTAACTAGCTAGATGCCCATCTCTGGAAATGGCTTCACTGAATTCATAGTTCAAAGAATATTCAAGGGAATTATTTATTTCCTGTGCTGTACAGCCTCGAGGTTCTTGTGCCATCTGATTTTCCAGTTTTTAGCCCTCCTGCCTCAGGCGGTTCTCAAGTCGCAGGAGTGTATTGGCCAAAAAATGGGCCATCCGGTGTAGACGCTCTATACAGAAGTCATCAGTAGTAAGCTCAGACTAGCCCAGAATGATTAAGCGGAAAAACCCCGGTCGCGTTGAAACTTTCCCCAGTTTGGACTTTTTGCTTGTGGATAAAGCTATACGCTGGACCGGAAATTTTAGATTATGTCTGCTCAGGATACCAAGATGCCGTTCATTGTTTCGAGTAATGCTTGGTTTTCTGTTCAAAACATTTTTCTGCATTTTACCGAAGGCGAGGAAGGATGTGCCGCTCAGTAGAATTGAAGCCGGGAATGCTCACCTCTTCTAATCAGACTTCAATCTTCGATTAAATTACATTAAGGGTGTCGATAACACCAACTGAAGCGGACAAACGAGCAGGGCGTTAATGGAAAGGTACCTCTTCTAATCATACGATAAAAAAATATAGATTCACATAGGTATTTCACAGAGAAGAATTTGGATGCATATAGGTGTTTTATGCGCAGTTTGGTGTATCGTCTCAACAGACACAGCACTTAGAAAAAATTATTTTGATTAGAAGAACGTGAAAAATGCATCGTAGTTTTGTTACACGCATGACGCGAGAGGAGGTTTCACAGTACCATGCAGAACGTTATTGTAAAAAACTCAAGCATAAAGCTCGAAGAACAACCTTAAGTCAGCAGTTCTTTCCCTATTTCATAGCCCGCATTTGGAATAGACTCCCTTCCGACGTTGTTGGCGTGGAGTCAGTCAACTCGTTTAAAAATCGTCTTGACATACATTGGGAGAGACATCCTCCACAGCTAAGAACTCCTTCTCCAAGAGTCGCAAACACTTAACGGCCAAAGCTTCCCAGGCCATTTTAAGCTGATTTCTTCTCACTTCCGCCCAATCTATATAATTAAGCTCAGCATATCAGCGGCCATCGATCCTGCTTGCCGGCATTCATGACCATCGCATTGGCGTAGATTCTTCTCCCTCTTCTTTTTTTATTTCTCCTTTCTTTTTTTCTCTTTCGTCTTCCATTTTTTCTCCTCTCGTTTCTCCATTCCTCTACATCCTACTAACATTATGGCAATAGCTCATAGAGAGCTGGGGTGTAAGTCCCGGTGTCTCTTTGGGAATGGGCCTATTGGTTCGTCTACTGCCGCCTATCCAATCTAATCATTTAAAATTTCGTCCCTTCACTTCCATGATTTCTTTGGGATTTTCATGCATCATGCACCGAAACACCAAAGTGCATCTTCAATGTGTCAAGATATCATGAGACCCTCGTATGGATCATCATGCCACAATAAAGCCAATTTTACTATGATGATAATAAAATAATTTATTATCTCACGTACAGAGATGATAACAAATTAATTCATTATCTCACATACAGTGGATACACTTAACGTAGATTCCATTTTGCCTCGAATATTTTGGAAGTTGGGCGATATAGTTTGCTGGGATGAAGAACAGGAAAGGAAGTCTGTGCTTCAGAGGAAATAACAATCTCTCGTCGGCTGAGTTCGTTTCTCGGATTCTCACAGTGCTGGCTTGTCGTTATATTATTTGACAAGTGTTCCAGATTCTATGATTGGATTCTATGATTGAGGTAATAGGAATTTTTCCTTAGGTGTATTTACCGTACGCACGATGAAATATAATTTTTACCTCCGCCAAAGAGATCATGTTTTTGTTGAGTTTGTTTATATGTATGTCACCAAGATAACTCAAAAAGCTGTGGACGGATCTTCACAAAAATTACAGAGATTGATAGGTAAGCAAGGGGGAAAATATTATTGAATTTTAGAGAAGAACCGTCCAACCATTTGTTTGTCTGCCTTTTTTTTCCTCTGTAACATAACGCAAAAAAATACAGACGGATCTTCATGAAATTTTCAGGAATTACGGAAGTTATTACATGGAACAAATGACCACATTTTTGTTGTGGTCTTTTTGTCCGCTTGTTTGTTGGTCGCTATGATTGTTTTTATGTTGGTCAGAAACATAATTTGAAAAATAATTATGAAATTTGTGAGATTTGTTCGAGATGTTAATAGACACAAGTGGCCAAATTTGAGTGATATTTGGTTCATTCGCTTAGGTGTTTGTCTAAAGTTTCTTACAAGTTCACTGCGTGATAAGGATAATAAAAACTGGTTTACGTCCGATATCAAAATCTTAGAAAGCAACGTTTCGACGCACAAGCATCATCATCAGGCTGAAAAAAATGTATGTAACACACCAAGGAAAATAACAAGTCAGGATTTTATGGTATACCTACGAGTAACTCGTTATACTCAGTTTTATATAGCTGCTATGTGTTCACGTCTAAAATTCAAGGACAAGAGAAAGATATATTTACACCTATACTAGCAATGTCGAAGATAAAAGAAAAAAAGCAAGAAGCAGATACGAATGTTAAACACTACGCCACTGCAGTGACCGCATCCACGTCCCCACACCCGAACGACTCAGCGGAAATGGTCCTTCCCTAAGGAACTTAGGAAGGACCTACATTGCTACGCTGTTGCCAACTGGTGGTGGGTTCAGGGAGTTTCGAGAGAATAGTCTGAGTGCTGTAAAATCTAAAACGTTGTTATAGACCTTAGGTTTGAATCTATGGCTTAACAGCGCTTCAAAAATTTGTAAGTGATCTCTGTGGGCAGCACGATACTGTACTTTAGTAGGAACAGATGCTGCCTTTGAGAAGACTACGGAGGAAACTCATCGGAAGAAATTACGAAATTTAGGCACTTGCAACGATATCCAGCCCTGTGATCCTGACAAAGCAGTGTACAATTTCAGTACCAGTAACTTCTCGTACAAAATTTCTTTCAGCGTTTGGTTTAGATTTCTGTTTACCCATTTTTAAACTTGATTTTTATAAATGCTTCCTAGCATATGAAAAATTAGCCTTTAACGTTGACAATGTTGAATGTACAAACCGTCCCGAACTTTTAGACAGAGAACAAACCTTAGCTTACAAGTATTTTTACGGTTTCAAAGCGCATAAGGTTTTCTCTTCCGTCTTTCAGAAAACAGACTTTACATTGGTAAGATCTCTCTCTCGAAATGATAAGTTGGTAATCTGCAAACCGGACAAAGGCCGTGGAGTGGTAATTCTTGACAGGAACCAATATCAGAGTAGCATTTTATCAATTATTTCCGATGGAACAAAATTTTCATAAGTTAAAGATAGCATTGAAAAGACTATTTTGAAAGCAGAGGATAAGATCAATAACTTTTTACGCAAACTCAGAGTCAAAAATAAACGGAAGAAACTTATACTAAACTATTTACTACAGGATCTAGTACGGGCATTCTATAAGGCTTGCCAAAGATACATAAACCCAACTTTGCTACAATTTTTCAATTTCGTCCTATCTTTGCTGCATACAACACTCCTACCTTTAAATTAGCAAAATATCTCGTTCCTATTCTGAGTCCGTTTACAAAAAAAAAATGAATATACTGTGGACAACTCAATGTCGTTTGTTGACAATTTGGCTAATGTTGGTAATGCGCAGGAGTTAACTATGGTTTCTTTTGACATTGAGAACCTATTCACCAATATTCCATTGAGAGAGACTATAGATATCTGTCTTAATAAATTTTATCCAGAAGCGATAGAATGTGTATTAGGGATGGCTCGCAATACAGTATTTTCAAAAGCATGCTTGAATTATCCGTTATGAATTCATTTTTTATATTTGCACAGGAATTTTACCGACAGACAGAGGGATAAGGTATGCGCTTGCCTCTCGGGGCAACTTTTGCAAATATCTTCATGTATTTTCACGAAACAGAGTGGTTATCTGATTGCCCTGCCGATTTTAAGCCAGTGTTTTACATCCGATATGTAGATGATACTTTTTTTACTTTTCCGTCACCCAGATCATGCTAATCTGTTTTTAGATTACTTGAATAGTAAGCATAACTGTATAAACCTCACGATAGAAAGAGAATCTAACAACAGCCTTCCATTTTTAGACTGTTTGGTGACAAGATGCGGCAATGTTTTCCACACCTCTATTTATCGAAAACCTAGTATCACAGGCCTTGGTACCAGTTTTTTTTAGCTTTCGCTTCAAATTGAATAGCATTAGAACATTACTGTCTCGAGCATACCGGCTGTCATCAACCTATGAGAGACTCCACTCCGAATTTTGCTTCGTGCGTTCATTTTTTGCCAACAATGGTTTTCCGTCAAACCTAATTGAATTACAAATCAATAAATTTTTGTCGAAACAGTACAGAGCTGCAGCTCTCAACGATTACGCCCCCCGTCCATTTTATTGTTCATTGCCGTATTTTGGGCACCCTGCAAAAAAAATTACAAATCGAACTTAAGTCTCTCTTTTCTCAATATTTTCCAAATATTAAGCGAAGTCCGATATTAGTCAACAATTTTACAATTTCCTCTCTATTTCGGTACAAGGATTTTCCTCCCAAGTCACTACTGTTTTCTTTGGTATACAAATTTAGTTGTGGGCAATGCCCATGCGCGTACGTTGGTATGACGTCAAGCTGCCTTTTCGCCAGAGTTGCAGAGCATCGTGGGAGGAGCTTCCGTACAGGAAATGTATTAGGCAACCCACCTCATTCCTCAGTGCGCCTCCATACGGAGCTGTGCTCTGCTCTTGTGACCATGGATAATTTTAGCATTTTAAGAACTGCAAATTGCAATATAGCTTTACGCATCTCAGAATCACTTTTTATACACAAACTCAAACCAGTTTTGAATAGCAATAGTAGCTCTTATCCTTTAAAATTAGTAAATAGATGAGCTTTTAGTTTTTTTTTTTCCGACCATGAACGTACCTTTGTCTTAGCTGAACTATTTGAACTAATTTTACTTTACTTCTTTAGCTGTGTTTACAGAACTGATGATGGAGCACGTCTCCGAAACGTTTCATAGAATATGACTTCAATTTTAATTTTCGTCTTTGCTTTTAAATTTTTAATAGTACTTTAGTGTTGGAATACAGATTGTCAGCACAAGGGCTACAATTATGGGCAGTTCTGAAATGGGCAAAAATAGAACCCTGGAATTTATGGATATATAGTCGGCACCTTAATTAAGGTCCTCTTTGTTATTCCAATGTAGCATTTCTGGAGAGACGTGAATTCTCCCTTAACACATTGAAACTGATAAACCACATCGGAGCTACTATATGGTGAGACTTCGGTTGCCGAAAAATATTGTTGCGTACAATAAAGTTACTGACTTTTTTATTTCTATAGTAGATGCGCAGCAGGAGCCTCTCATGCGGAAGCACAGGTTTCACATATGCAGCTACTATGTCTGTTAATGCTCGTTCATCCACTTTGTAATTGCTGGTCATTTGGTTTTCATAATAGAGTGTTAATTGCTTAGGGCTGGTTGCAGCTAGTAGTTGAGTAAACTTGTTATAGAGAAAGGTCTTAACTTTGGAATCAATTAACGATTTAGAAAATTGGTTGTCTACGAGGAGTCTTTTGATTTTAAGGATTTCTGTATTAAAAGCATGCCAACTGTTATAAACTTTATGCGCTGTGTTCAGAAATGTTGTGATAACTCCGGTCTTGTATTGAACAGGAGCATCACTGTCAAAATTTATGGTCTCACCAGTAGAAGTAGGTTTTGTGTACACTGCGGTATGGAAGTGGTCGTCCGACTGTTCAACTAAGGCATCTAAGAATTAACGGTATTTGCCCCCTTACACTCTGTTCATAGGTGAACCTAAGAACTCCATCTTTGAACGAATTGTATGAAGCATATTTACATCTCTAACCTAAACAAAAATATCATCCACATAGCGGCTGTATATGTATGGTTTAGCTGTAAGTCCTTCCATAACTGCCTTTTCAACATGGCACATATAAAAGTTCGCAAGGGTTGGTCAAAGCGGTGAGCCCATAGCTACGCCATCCACTTGACGATAGAGCGAACCGTCCACAGGGAAAAATGGAGCCTCAGTAGTGCAGAGAGTCAGAAGTGATTTCAGAGGGGCGTGAGATATCTTCGATGGAGCTATATAAGGATGATTGGACACGTTGTCCATGATGATGTCGATGGTGGTTTCATTAGGTATGTTAGTAAATAAAGATTCAACATCGAGAGATGCTATAATGTTTTGGAGGTTCTCTGGCGTGAAGTATATTGACAAATTCTTCCGTTGATTTCAGCATGTATCTGCCGGGCATGCATAGGGCATAAAGATTTTTTTAATGTCTTAGCTACTTGGTATGTCACAGCAGTAACCTGGGATATGATAGGACGCAGTGGAGGAAATAAGCAATTATTGTGTATTTTAGCATTCCCATAAATATATCCGGGTTCGTAATGGCCTTCCAACTTTCTGAATCCAACTTCATTTCGAACAGCATTAATTGCGGTGATGTATCCATTCAGTTTTCTTTTCAGAGCTTCTGTCGGGTCTTTTTGCAACGTTTCGAAATTCGTCCTGTGGCTCAATATATGGTCCAACTTCTGTTTATACGTGGAGGAGTCAGAGCGCATAAAGTTTGTACCACTTGACATGCTTTTCATACGGAAGGCCTTAGAATCGAAAGACTCCTCGTGGACAACCAATTTCCTAATTCGTTAATTGATTCCAAAGTTAAGATCTTTCTCGATAAGAAGTTTACTCAACCACTTGCTGCATCCAGCCCTCAGCAATTAACACTTATGAAAACCAAATGCCCAGCAATTAGCTACAAAGTGGATGAACGAGCATTAATAGACATAGTAGCTGCATATGTAAAACCTGTGCTTCCGCATGAGAGGCTCCTGCTGCGCATCTACTATAGAAATAAAAAAGTCAGTAACTTTATTGTACGCGACAATATTTCTCAGCAACCGAAGTCTCACCTTAGTAGCTCCGATGTGGTTTGTCAGTTTCAATGTGCTAAGGGAGAATGTACGTCTCTCCAGAACTGCTACATTGGAATAACAAGGGGGACCTTAAGGTGCCGACTGGATAACCATAAATACCAGGGTTCTATTTTTGCCCATTTCAGAACTGCCCATAATTGTAGCCCTTGTGCTGACGATCTGTATTTCAACACTAGAGTACTGTATCATGTTGCCCACAGAGAACACATTCAAATTTTTGAAGCGCTGTTAATCCATAACTTCAAACCTAAGCTCAATAACAACGTTTTAGATTTTACAGCACTCAGACTATTCTCTCGAAATTCCTGAACCCACCACCAGTTGGCAACAGCGCCGCAGTGTAGCTAGATAGGTCCCTTCCTTAGGGAAGGGCCATTTCCGCTGAGTCGTTCGGGTGTGGGAACGTGGATGCGGTCACTGCAGTGGCGTAGTGTATATAACATTCGTGTCTGCTTCTTGCTTTTCTCTTTTATCTTCGACATTGCTAGTATAGGTGTAAATATATGTTTCTCTTGTCCTTGAATTTTAGACGTGAACATATAGAAGCAACATAAAACTGAGTATAACGAGTTAGTCGAAGGTATACCCTTAAATCCTGACTTGTTACTTACCGTGGTGTGTACGTTTTTTTTCAGCCTGATGATGGTGCTTGTGCATCGAAACGTTGCTTTGTAAGATTTTAATAATGGACGTAAACCAGTTTTTATTATCCTTATCACGCAGTGAACTTGAAAATTTTAGAAAAGCTGAAAAATTAGCTAAGAAAGTTTGTTACAATATGTGTCACAATATAAATAAAAAGTTGTAGACGGATATTCATGGAATTTATAGAAATGTTAGAAATGTAACAAGGTACAAATGACCAAATTTTGGTGATGATGGGTTCATCCGTTATGTGTTTGACTAAGTTTGTCAAAATGCATATCAGAACATAACTCACTAAGTTACGGACAGATTTTCAAAAAACATACAGACGTTGTAGTTAATATGAAGAAGCTCGTTATGATCAAATTTCGGTAACGATAAAAAAGAAATTCTAGTTTTAGAAACAATTTGAATTTTTCGTCAACAGTGCTTTTCTTTACGGTGGTATCCACTCTCAAAGTGCTTTGGTTGTTATAGTTACAGTAGAGTTAATTCAAGTGTGTCGCTATGATGCACTTGGCACATTGATAATGCACTTGCGCGCCTTGGTTTTAAGCTAAACTTGCGTATAAACTTGATGCTAATAATTCCATCAAAAAAGACCAAAATTTCCCTATGGGTAGAAGTTAGAAGTTGCGGTGCATCTTCCACAAAGCCCCGTTTACACTATGCAACTGTAGTTGTACGTTCGATGTTAGCGGGACTAAAAATTCCCAGCTATTATATAGTATATTCGTGTAAAAATAACTCTGACTCTCCCATGCTCAGAGAAAATATGGAGATTGAATTTCAGTGGATAATGCGCCATACTAAACACGGAATAAAAAACAAACAACGAAATTTCATACTTAAATGTGTCACCCTAAAGCGTGAGGAAATGCCAAAAATGCAGTCGTGTTGTGCCACAAAGTTACATCGTGTGAACGGTGGGGTTAGCAAAATATCTACATCAAGTGTAATCAAGGAGGAATATTTAGCTTAAGAAGGACGAAGCCACTGATATCGTAAATTGGAGGATTAATATGATAAGTGCAGTAACACATTAGATTTAACCATAGATGGTACTGCACAAGTCAAATAAGCTCTCCAATTCTTCGTCGTCTTTGCCGGCCGAGTACAGTGATGTATAGAGACAGTGGGGCAACAACCCTTCTCTCAGATAAATCACATCACAATGTTGACCCCTTTAGAACTGTTATCTATAATTTTTCTCCATTTTTCTAAAAATCTTGATATCATGAACATTTAACAAATGAAATTTTTTTTACTCTACCGGATCTACCATTTTCTCTGTCCATTTTCAATCATTGGGCTAAGCAGAACTCAAAATGTGCAGTAGCTTTCTGACTGCTATTTTTAACTTTTTACTGCATGCCACACAGCGTTGGCGCAACCAGTCGTCGGATAATAAAATAATGTAGTGCAACTTTTACACTTTTTAGATAATGATTGTCTGGAGATTTCTGAGAAATATAGAAAACTGACAGACAATAATTGTAAATATGATCGCGATCTTAATGGGGTTTTTGTTATATTTATTATACACAATCTACTCTGATATACGGTGTATATAGATCTCCCACTGAATAATAAAACAGTTTGTTGGTTTGCCTTTCCGTCCCGATCTGATGCAGCAGATAGGAGAAGAATCACCTGCTGAACGGTGAGGGGACAGTTTGCCAGCCGATATATACACATATATCGTCTAATTACTTGGGACATCTGAAGTATTTCTAGGTGGTAGCATATACGCTAGATTACACTTCGATCCTTTCCAGAACGAACATTTTTCTGAGCTCAAATGTGGGCAGTGAGTAGAAGGAAGTTCGATGAGGGAAACGATATTGTTGAGCACCGAACTAAGAAATAGAGCGAAAGAGTCCGGCGTTTTGTTAAAGTACGATAATTATATTCTCCCGTTGCTTAACAACTTTGGGCCACTTTTGAACATATTTATTTGGTGTGCGCAGTATTGCAAACTGCAAGAGGGAGAGAGGAAGGATTTAGTCTGACAACAATACAGTGTCGATATTAAATTTGTTACCTCTTTGTATTATAATTCCCGGGTAACAATTACTCACTCCCTCTGCCAATTTCCTTGAATGATTATCTCCCTGGACCCTAGCACAATTACCCTTGGGCAAATACTCTCTCTGACAATTAGGCCCATGGACAATGACCCTCTTTGTCGAGCACACTTTTGGAAATTATCCTCTTGGGTAATAGCTACCTTCTGCAATTACCCTTCCCCTCTATCAACTACACCTTTCAGCAATTACTCCTAGGTTAATGGCCACTTTGTTCACCTTTTTATCCTTGGTCAAATACAACTCTGGACAATACCCACTTCGATATTTACTTACAACCCCATGTTAGGACACGAAATGTAATTTTGATCATAGTATAATAATAATAATAATAGTATTTGGCATACCTATATGTTATGACGTCATTCATTGAAATTGACATGTATTATAAACAATTAATAAGAAATGGCATTATTTTGAATCAAATGTGAATAGTGTGACATGGGAATTGATCAACAAATTAACGACATGAAATTGACAAACACACAGCGTTCAGAAATGAAGGTGAGTCACGCCTCCGACCTATCTACCTACGATATATGTTGGAATATAGAGAACGCGAGGGTGAAGAAAACACACGATATATACAGTACAAACACATCTGTATTGGAAATCAAGACAATTAACATTTGGGTGCGCCATAAGCAAGCAGCTGATTATTCGCCATCACAATTATTAAGAGGCGAATCTGTTCGAAAACAAAACAATTACTGCGTAGTGGGAAACGAATGTTGCGCTTTCGACCTGGACATGAGGACATGCATACAATACATGCATTAGGCCCGTGCCCAACGGTTTGGCAACTTCGGAAAAACCCACAGATTCAAAGCATATTTAGATGGTACAAATACTTGAAATTACTGTGACAAATCCAATTCTCAATCATATTGCACGACTGTGATCTAGAACCCGGGCCACCAGTCAGCATTTGATGTTTATGTTATCGAATCTCTTTCTACGTTAGTGGTTAACAACATGGCGACATGTCTAGGAATAATGAACACGAATTTCAAGCATTGGTCAAGTAGAAAATCATCTGATCTATATATATATATATATCCTCGGCAACACGTCTAGACATGATGGACATGAATGCAATCAGTTAATAACAATGGAAAGAAAGTCGACAGCAAATTCAAATTTAACATTTCGGGAATTCTTTCCCATTATCAGAAATTTTATATAAAAACTACAAAGGATGCCTAAGAGAATTTATTTTAGATGACCTAAGTTTTGACATGTGTTAACAGGGTGGGACCTAAAGGGCGAACAACCATGGTGCGCAATGGGGGCTCTTATATAAGCGTCGGACGGTAAGGGAAGAGGAGGAAAACGGGCAAGTACAGTCGGAGGAAAAAGTGTCAGTCATGGGTTGTGACGAGTGGCACAGCTATAGCCATTATATTGAGGCTAGGTTTTGTTGGATATATAGTGATAGTGATTCCAGGGCGGAGAGAAAATTCGTCAGATAATTCTTTCACTTTCCTAGATGTTTTAGTAACCAACCACGACTCAACACTCATCACTGGGGCTTACAGAAAGCCCACGTTCTCAGACCTCGGGACAAGCTTTTTCAGTCACTGCTACGATCAATTTAAAATCAACGCTATAAAAACTCTACTATTTCGAGCTTACAAATTGTCCTCCTACCTTACCTTCTCAAACGAAGTTGACTTTCTCCGAACTTTCTTCAAAAATAACGGTTACCCGCACCAGGTTCTGGACCACTACTCCAAATTGTTCCTAGACAAACTGTTCGATCCCGGCATTAGCAAACCCTCTCTCCCTAAATTCGACTTCTTTCATTCTCTTCCGCACTACAACAAAGCCTCTGTTAGTGCAGCAAACGCATTGAAATCATTCCTCTCTGAAGCTTACCCACAATTAAACTTTAAATTATTTTAGAAAAACACATTTACCATACGGTCCTACTTTACATTTAAAGCAAAACCACCCACACCGCTCCTCTCTAGTGTTATCTACCGTTTCAAATGCAGAGGATGCAATGTCTCGTACATCGGTAGCACTAGACAACATTTCAAAGCCCGCATTAATCAACATTTAAGCGTATCCAACCGAACCGGTGTGCCACTTGCAAAACCCTCACATTCAGCTCCCCGCCTGCATGCTGAGCAAAACGACCATCCTATCAGCAAAAATGTCTTCTCAATCATTGACTCTTCTTATCCAATATAACTCACAATATTAGAATCCCTTTATATCCATAGAACAAGACCTAGCCTCAACATTATGGCATCAGCTGTACCTCTTCACACTATCATCGACCTACTAGCTCCACATCTGCCGACTGTACAGCAGCTGACACCCGGCCTCTTCTCACAGCTCTGTTCATTAGCTTTTTAGACTATGGCCCATGACCGACATTTTTCCTCTACTGTACATGTTCTTTTCTCTCCACCCTAATTTCACTATCACTATGTGTCCAACAAAATGTAACCTCAATATAATGACTACAGCTGTACCACTCGTCACAACCCCTGACTGACACTTTTTCCTCTGACTGTACTTGCCCGTTGTCCTCCGCTTCCCTTACCGTCCGACGCTTATATAAGAACCCCCATAGCGCACCATGGTTGTTCGCCCTTTGGGTCCCACCCTGTTAACACATGTCAAGACTTAGGTCATCAGAAATTCTGTTGGGCATCCTTTGTAATATCTATTTAAAATTCCTGATGATGGGAAAAAATTCCCGAAACGTTAAATTTTATTTTAAGTTTGCTGTCGACTTTCTTTTCATTGTTTGTAATTTGCCTTAGGATAGTGATTTCACTCAGTTATCTAGAGGAAATCATATCATCTACCGGGTATCCTAAGAACACTCATTTGCGTTTTTTTTCTATTACTTTTTTTTCTGCGCGCCGCTGGCGCACGAACACAGAATTATCACTACTGTATCGACTTACTTCTAAGGAAACTATATACAACAGGGACATCACAGGTCAGTTTCAAGAGTGTTCCTTGATGATATTGTGCGCACGAATGCGTCGCACACACTAGACACGTCACATTAGAGGGGGATACTTCTGCGTGAAGACACTTCTCACAACTCACAAATGTTGTAACTAGTTATCTTCTCAACAAACTCCGGAAAACAAACGCTGGGGAATGTATACGACACGAAGTGGGATCTTCTTAACAAAACTCCGGGAAACAAACCCTGGAGAATGTGTACAACACGAAGTTGGATATTTTTAACATACTCCGGAAAACAAACGCTGGGGAGTGTATACGACACGAAGTGGGATCTTCTTAACAAAACTCAAGGAAGCAAACGCTGGGAAATCTGTACAACACGAAGTGAGATCTTCTCAACATGCTCCGGGAAATAAACGCTGGGGAATGTATATGACACGAAGTGAAATCTTCTCAACATACTCCGGGAAACAAACGTTGGGGAATGTATACGACACGAAGTGGGATCTCCTCAATATACTCCGGGAAACAAACGCTGGGGAATGTATACGACACGAAGTGGGATCTTCTCAACATACTCCGGGAAACAAACGTTGGGGAATGTATACGACACGAAGTGGGATCTCCTCAACATACTCCGGGAAACAAACGCTGGGGAATGTATACGACACGAAGTGGGATCTCCTCAACATATTCCGGGAAACAAACGCTGGGGAATGTATACGACACGAAGTGGGATCTTCTCAACATACTCCGGGAAACAAACGCTGGGGAATGTATACGACTCGAAGTGGAATCTTCTCAACATACTCCGGGAAACAGACGCTTAGGAATCCATATGACACGAAATGGGATCTTCTTGACAAAACTCTGGGAAGCAAACGCTGTGGAATGTATACGAAACGAAGTGGGATCTTCTCAACATACTCCGGGAAACAAACGCCAGGGAACAGCACACAGTATTAGCATACTTTGACGAAGAGATCGATACGTCAGGGCCTTCTAGCCAACTTACAACTACGCTATATAGACGTCACTGACGTTTGTCGCTATCGGTAGCAGCAAACGCGAGAGCAAACGTTCGTGCTGAAATGAATTTATTGACACTGGGTTCTCGTGTTGCTCTATCTATACACAGCACATTGGGCTATAGGACGTCACAGTGTAGATGATTTGCTGTCGACCTAGAGAGGTAAGTAGCACAGAAACAATGAGAGCGTTTGCGGAACACCCTTAGGGAATAGGTGCCCGAACGCGCTATCGTCGTTCACGACCGCTTTGTGTGGGTGTTTGTGTACGCAGATCGTGTGCGTGTGAGCGGCGTTCAAGTTGGCGCGCCGCGCTGCTCGCTGTATCGCTGATTAAGTTAGGTTACGTAAGGTTGGGTAAGATTAGGTAAGGTTAGGTAACGTTAGGTAAGGTAAGAAAGGCTAGGTTGGGTTAAGTTGGGTTAGGTAAAGTTAGGTTAGAAAGTTAGGTAAGAAGGTTGAGTTAGGTAAGGGTAGGTTAGGTTAGGTTAGCTTTGGTAGTGATTATTTTAGTGGTGGCGGGCGCAGGAAAGCTTACGTGAACGCTAAGTGGTCGTGAACGACGATAGTGCTGCCCGAACGCAAAGCTATCGAATATTTTCGCGCAGGCTATTTATTTGAGGCCGCATGGAAGGTTCTCGAACTTTGGAGATCCTCCTACGTCCTCCTGAGGCTGAGCCAATTGTCTTCGACCAGATATTCCGTGCTTATTTTTTAGATTAGATAGCAGCAGACGAACCAATAGGCCCACTCCCAAAGAAATGCCAGAAATTACGCCTCGTCCCTCTACGAGCTATTGCCAGTATGTTAGTAGCATATAGAGAACTGGGGAAACGAGAAGAGAAAAAAAGGAGGAAGTTAGAAAAAAGAAGGGAGAAAAATCTCAGCCAACGAGATGATCATGAATGCACGCTCGCCTGCGCTCTCTTCCCCGTCTGTCTCCGGCATTCTGACAGTTCCTTACCGAATGAAGGAACTGCTCAGATCTCGTATCCCCACTCTGCTCGGGCATCCTCTCAGCCTACAGTGTCCAGCCCTCAAAGCTTCCCAACACCAAAACCGTGACTATAAAAACGGCCGGTCGATATGTTAACTTAGCCGTCATCCTTGCCCTCCCCCAAAAGATTGAGAAATAATAAATATTAATAAAGTATTTAAATAGCGTTTTTATACAATACATTGACTGGACACTGAAATCGGGCCTTTCGCAATTAAGCCTAGAGGCTGATTTACGTAAGTGTTAATAAAATGAGTTCAAATAATCACAGAGACCACAAACAATATGAATTTCTTCGTCGAACCATAAGTGCCCTCAGCGACATGAATCAGTTATTTGAAAAAAGGGCTGAGTCGGTTGTATTTTGTCGGAAACCTATCGTACATAAAGCATAAAACAGCCGCAGGTTCCACTATACAATAATTGATATCATCAAATACACCGATCAAAAATGGACATGTTAAAACTGTGAGAGTCCAAATTAATGTTAGGTATCTTCAGACGATGACAAAGAAAAGATAGCGATAGCGTGTAATTATAGAAGCAAAAGCAATAAGAAAAGTACCTCCGGGGAGTGAGATTGCTATATTTGTATTTATGCTCTCTTAATTATGTCTCTATCATGGTATACAAGGGAGAAAATTTTGCTTGTAAAACATCTACGAGATCAGCCGCGCCGGTGATAATCATAGTGTCTATAGTATATAGGCTGTGTAGGTTGACTTAAGGATGGTCTGCAACTTGGCATACGAGGCCTACGTTAATTAAGCCCGCTGCGTGAGAGTCAGAATGCGGAAGTGATTCACGTTCTTAGAATCCATGTGCGATTAATGGTTGAATCTATTAAGAAACATCGATTCCAAATATGTACAGTTGCGGGCTGGAACTCAATAGAAATTCAAAGAAGAGGAGGCTAAACTGAACAAGTGGCCCTCGCTGCATCGGAATAACTACCGCGGTTCGTAGTTTAAGCAACTTTAATATTAGATAAATCGAAGCTGCGTACACAGCGGCGTAATGGGCACAGGGAGAAACGTTCCCCTGCTTTGACTCTCGAGTGGAGCAGACATGAGGTCTGTCGCACTTCGCAAGGATTAAGGGATAGGCGCTATTTATTGAATAGGTTAGGTTGCCGAGCTGCATTAGGTCGAACTAAAGTGAGTTGTACGTAATAGCGTAGGTTAGGATTGCTCCATTTTCAAATGTGAGAATATCCTAACCGTGGAATTTCGACGGGTCCCGCTAGTACTTCATATTTGCAGAAACATGCACAGAATATTATTAAATTATCATCAGTCTTCCTCTGCGAAAACTGCCCTCAAATGATCCCAGTATTCAACTAGAGAGCACTCTCAGAGCGCATACCTTCGCCAAGCGAGGCAACGGCAGCAAGAAAATTCAAATTGGCCCTGAAACCATAATTTTCTTTGTATAAACTCCAAAGTTTAATCATTTTTGCCTTTTGATAGTAATAACAGCTTGTACAAGTTTCTTGAAGATCCGTTCATAACTTTTTGAGTTATACTGCTAACAAACGTTATGACAAACATAAGTCAAACACACAAACGAACAAACCGATCTGAATCAAATTTTTTTTATTTGTATCTTTTAACAGTACTAATAGCCCCTATAAATTTCATAAAGATCAATTCATTATTTTTTGAGTTATTGTGCTAATAGGCATAAAATTAGAAACAGTGACAAACGAACGAGCAAACGAATCATTACCAAAATTTGGGTATCTACTCTTTGTTGTATACCTAACAACTCATGTTAATTTCACCAAAATCCATCAATAACTTTTGAGTTAGGGCATTGAGAAAAATGAGGCAGACAAACAAACAAACGGATGGACACATCTTCACCAAAAGTTGATCAACTGTTCCTCCTGACATACCTAACAATCCCTTTTAATTTCATCCAAATCGGTTTATAATATTTTGAGTTATCTTGGTGACAGACAGACGAACGTATATGTCAATGGCTGCTATAAAAGCAACCAACTGTAAAGACACGCTCGTCTGGGCAGCGAAATTAGGCCACAGGCCTGAGTTCTCCAAAAATTCAGACAGGAGCCCTGCAGGGCTTCGACCCGGTGAGTGCAGGTTCAGGCTTTGGCCCTTAGTTAGTTACCTCTAAGACTTCCAAGAACTCCATCTTGCTCCTTTAAATGCTAATTTCAGTCTGCTGAACAAAACTGGGCTGATCCTAACACCTGCAGCGCCATTCTAATTGACAAGGCAAAGTTCCATCCTGAGGTCTACACGAGTCAAGTCGTAGGAGATTGGCTTATATCAACTTGGATGACCCACTGGAATGCGTCCTTAATCGTCT
>LQNS02278094.1:65790228-65800312 GCA_001587735.2 Parhyale hawaiensis | reverse complement strand
CTGCCCAATAAAATAAACTTCTCCGGCTTCCCGACTATAATCGATTGATTCTAAAACCCTGTTCACACGATAGTAATTTCAAATTATTCGAATGTGTCGTCAATTTGCTTAAAATACAACCGAGTTTACTCGAAAAGATGTCTCATTGATAAAAGCCCTCCAGTCAGTTTACGCAGTTAATGTCATCGGCCAGGTTTCAGCCAGATATCGCTTCTTAATTAATGGGAGTGCGTTCGAGCTGAAGTATTCCTCACTTTCTTGTTGTTTAAACATACTCAGCAACGCTTCTAAAGGTGGGTAAGCATGAACGCAGTTGAAAAGATTAACGCGTGAACCAATCTTTATGCCTGTAACTCAATCCATAGAGTCGAAACCAACGATCCTAAGGCCAGAACGAGTTAGGACTATTGTAGTCGAACCCGTCTAAGAAATTGCATCTCTAATTTGCACCGTAAAGGCGCACATCGGACTGACCGGCAAAATTAGCACTTCGGGCATTAAATTTGTCCGGACTTCAAGCCAGTGCGTTGTCTTTGACTTGTGAATCGAGTTTCACTCGTTATCTCTTATTCTTTTACCCATGGCACTGCAAGATTTTATATTGCACCGTAAAAATAGGCACGGTACAATCCAATCGGATCAACGGAATCGGACTACTTCTAACACCATTCAAAGTTATAGAGGCAACGCTTCTGTCTGATATTCAGAACTCCAGCACTGGTGGCTGAAAGTCGTTTGCCCATTCATGGTCCGCCCTTAATCAGCGTGAAATGGTGAAGTTCAAATTTGACAGAGTCTCAGTTACGGCTCTGTAAAATAGTTAAAGTCTCTCCAAATCAGTAGTCAGCTATGTTAAGGGTGGAAAAGGAAGGGACATATAGGATGCCAAGACAAACCTGGAGCCCATGCTCAAGGATGTTCCCATACAGGAAAAAGGTGCGTGGCACAAGTCTGGAAAGAAATGGAAGAATAGAATAAAGTAGCGGATATTTCGCAGTAGTTATGAAAGTAGAAGAAAGCACAGTGGGCACGAAATAAAGGTCTCCAGCAGGAATAGCTAATGGCTGGCGTGAACTACAGCTACATAATCCCTCTTGGGTGCCTGCCTCTGTAACAAAGACTGGGCGAACCTAACTAACCTAACAATAAGGGCAATGGCCAATTCTGTGCCCTCTGTGGGACGGAAAGTCAGTATCTGCCCTGCGGACGCCATAATACCGTGTGATGAAGTAGCACATAATACGAAGCATAAGGCGTGTTGGATTGGGCGCCAAAATTAAGCTTTCGAGGTCTGACTTGTCTGAAACTTCAAACAGATGCGCTGGCTTCGATCCGTTCAATTGAGTTTCAGGCATTGACTCTGAAATAGTTAGACTTAAGACTTAAGGAAGTCAATCTTGCTCCATAAAATGGAGTTTACAGCAGGTTCCACACAATCGCGTTGCTTCAAACATTTGCAACACGTATCAAATTGACAAATCCAAAGCTTCTATCTAAACTTTCGGACAAGTAAATCCTCAAATTCTTGATTTTGGCGCCCAACCAAGTGTGGCTTAAGTCTCAATACTTTGATGAAAACAAATAAAGTTGTGAGGATTGTTTGGTACGACTCCCTACAGGTGAAAAATGTGCTGAGAGAAAAGCTGCTCAGTGAAATTAAGAAAAATGTTCAAGAAATGCAACTTAGAGCTTCTCTGCATATCGAGAAACACAAGGTAAGTGTGTTTATCAGTTGAGATGGGTTAAATGGGCAGCGGAAATAAAAACCGATACGATTGACTTATCCGGCACTTCAGGCAGATGCTTTGGTTTCGATCTCTTCAGTCCAGTTTCGCGCGTTAACTCTTTATCGATTCACACTGTAACTCTTGATCGATTACCACTGAGACTCTCAAATTCTTACTTTTATTCTGTGTACTGGAGTCGTCCTCCGCCTAGAGGACACTTGGGTTGCCTTCAACACCTGCAACACGATCCAAAGCAGCGAAACCAGAGCTTCCAACTCAAGTTTTGGAGAAGTCTAGCTTAGCGCACTCGACTTGGATAACCAGTCGGTGACGACCTAATGTACCGTCATGCAACTAACTAGTTAACTAGTTGAGAAGGAGGCCTTTCCCAGGCAGCGCAGGATGGGCAGCATGCGGGTGTCGGCTAGGTAGTTCTCCTCAGGCGTCGCTACTAGTCTCGTCCTTAGCAGTACTCAAGGGCGAGTTCACACAAGGGACTTTTGCTCCGCTCACGCCCATCATTCATTCGGTGAAAATACTGTTGAGAGGATTTTTGTGTTTCATACTTGATTGCGCGTGTGAACGGCTCGTTGCTATTGTGAAGAACGGTTTCCACAGCATATTTAGACTTTAACCACAGCTTAGTTGCAGCTGCGATTGCGTTTGCATCGGCTTCCAACTTGTTTTAGTTTCAAAATTGTCCGTTAGGGTTGAAAAAGGGGATAAATGGGCTTGTCCCATGCGCCAATTTTTATTATTGGGCCAATAAAAAAAAATTCGTTTAAAACACTATTTTATCATTCCCGACTAGCAAGCACCATTGGTTTTTCCAAAAATTCTCCCCAGAACACTGTTAGGTAGGACTGAGCAGCCGTGTTTACCCTAAACGCTGATAATTTGATCAGTTTCTTATTTTTTCTTGCAAACTAATTCATCAATTTTGATGATTTTGAATTTAAAATAATTCTAAATCTTATATCTACTTGCATGGCCCATCAATTCAACCTTAGGCACATCTGCCTGTCAGGGTGAAGATGTTGTTCGGCACTCGGGAGAGACATGATTTAGTGTTTTTAATATTTTCATTGACCCAATAATTAAAGAAATGGGCACATGGAAAAGGCCCATATCATCCTTTTTTTTAAACCCTGACAGGATTGTTTGGGTACCTAAGGGTAAATTGATAGCGCGTCCCCAAAATCGCCAAAGAAGTTTTCGAGAAAAAAGTGGGAAACAAAAAGCAGCAAGCTGAAACGCTGGCCAACAAGACATGTTTCTCAGTATTCATTACTGTATATCTATATCGATCGTTGAAACATATGTGGACACGCATATAACATAATTATGTAATTAATCTGCCAATGTCAGGGTTCAATATTTTTTTTTTTTTTGCAAAGTGGTAGTTTATAATATAACTCATCCCGAATACAAGTCCACTGCCGAACAATATCACTGAATTTTTTTGTGATCTCATCCTCATTGCTGTAAATAAATCCTAATTTTTTATGCCTATCTAAAATGCTCGAATATCCCACGCATTTTCCCGAAATTCAGCAGTCATCCGAACTCAGCGAGGGCAGTTGCTTGTACGCCAGTGGAAGGTATAGACTTTTTTCAACCGTTGAATTTCCACGGGTCCCGCTAGTTATTGTTATATTGAAAGCTGATTTTTCAACGTTCGTATACATGGTACAGGTACGAACGTATCATAATCGAGTGACAATTCTTTTGTTACCTCCGCCAAGTAGGTTATGTTTTCGTCGGGTTTGTCTGTCTGTCTCTTTGTCTGTTAGTCTGTTTGTTTGTCTTCCTGCTGTCACCAAGGTAACTCAGAAAGTTATGGGGGAATTTTGACGAATTTTACAGGGATTGTTAGGTATGTTGGGAGAAACAGATGATTAACTATTGGTGAAGATCCGTCCATCCGTTTGCTTGTTTGTCTGCCTCATTTTTCTCAATGTGGTAACTCGAAAAGCTATGCTCGGATTTTGATGAAATTTACATGAGTTGTTAGGTATATTACAAAGAGTAAATGACGAAATTTTTGGAGTGATCCATTGGTTCGTTCGTTAGTCAATGTTTCTAGCTTTATGCTTGTTAGCACAATAACTAAAAAAAATGTGACTGGATTTATATGAAATTTATAGGAGTCGTTAGTTATGTTAAGAGGCATAAATAATTAAATTTTCGTGAAGATTGGTTTCTTCGTTTGTATCTTTGACTAATGTTTGTCGTAATGTTTGTTAGCAGCATAACTCAAAAAGTTATGAATGGATCTTCACGAAAATTGCACAAACTGTTAATACCGTCAAAGAGCACAATTGATTAGATTTTGGATTTGATACAAAGAAAATATTGGTTTTAAAGCCAAAGTGAATTTTTCGTTACCGTTGCCTCGCTTGGCGGAGGTATGCGCTCTCAGAGTGCTCTACTTCTGTATATTTTCCACAGGTTCCCTTATTACCTATTAGATAAGGGATAATATAGCCGATACGGGTCTGAGAAATCACTGAAAAAGTTTGCTTCTGTTCGGTGGAATTTCCGCAGGTTCAAACTAGTAAAAAATTATTTGCGATTAGTGCATGAGTGTTTACCAAATAACTGACTTGGTCAATTTTTGGGTTGGAGTGACAGCTAAGAATGAAATCGACCTAAGACCAACATAAGAAACTCTAGCAAAATTTACAGTTTCAATAAGAGCTCTGTTGATGTATTTCAGATTAACTTACTCTGATAACACTGGGATAAATAATTGATTGGATTTAAAGTGTGCTTCTGGTCTACCTGTTGTATAATATTAACGTCTAGTGTACTTGGAAAAGTTGTTTTGTAAATGTGGAATCAGTGTGATAAATGATGGAGCTAATATGATTGCCATCGATTCAATTAAAAAAACACATTTTAATTTACATATATTAAGCCACAAAATGTTGGCTCTGTTAACTTTAAACTTAGTTTCAAATAAATAGTCGCCTCCATTGGCCATTTCTCTCCTTATATATTTCCTTCGTTTTAGCAATATTTCACAATTTTTTCTTCATTTAAATGAACGGAATTTTCACCTGCTTATATATTCTGATTCAGATGATGCAATGGACGCAACAAGACGAGTTCAGAATCCCGTTCACTGTCAAAAAAAATTAAACAAAGCAGCAAATGCTCCGGGCAGTTTCCGTTGTTCCAGTTTTTTCCATGCCTCTAAATTGCTTGACTGCGTCTATAGATAGGGGACGAAAATCTGGTTCTGAGCCGCGTGAGCAGTTGAACACCTAAGGCGAAAATATCCAGTGAAACTTGTTTTACTGGTGTTGCGGCAGCATCCTGATCTTTGCTTGCGCGAACCCAATGTTCGCTTAGGATTAAACTTTGAGGTTACCATACATAACCGCACCTCAGATATGCCCGCACATCGCCCGTTAGATACGTAGCATGTCCGTGCACTGGGAAGTTCTGCCACGGGTCGAATGTGTGCTAAGCTAAACGAAGGAATGGAAAACAGGAAGGGAAAATTATTTCTACAGTTTTCGTTTCAGCACATTAGGAGTGAAAAAAAGTATTCGTGTGGCAATCTCGGAGAAACAATGCCAGGTTTCATGAGTCTAATTAGCGTGAACGCAGTATATTGCGATTCGCATCCTAATCCGTCTTATTATACTTTTTAACGTATATGAAAAATTGATTCTTTGCATAAAAAAATAATAATAATAATGTAGATAAATATGGGAAAATGATGACTGAAGAGTTTTCTTAATAAAACATCTATCGGATAATTTTTTGAGCCCAGTTCCTAAAGGCGAAATCTTCAGGTACCAGATTCTCTGATAAAAAAAAAATGAAGACGTTTTAAACATGGTAAGCAAATGGGCTTCGCATGTTAGTACTTATTTATCTAATTACGCTAAAATTAATATTGTTGCGTTATTCAAACTTGCATCAGTCACCATCCGAACATCTTGCATCACTGTGCAGCATCATCAAGTTTCTAAGCTATTTATTTATCTATTATATATATGCCTGCATGCTTGAAATGTGCCGTTACTCGGAGCAGAATAGCGATATCCGGCCCAGCGTGACGGCCTCTGTCGTAAAGCTGTGATTGAAATTACAGGATGCTTCTTTTCTTAAACATTAGTCCCAAACTATTTTTATCACCCGCGAACGAAGTGAGAGAGTTGATAATGTTTTCGTTGAAGATTTAAGTATGTATATATATATACTTCGATATAATTATATTTGTCTGTCCACAAAAAAAAAAAACGAGAAGGAGTTAAGTTATGATAATGATTTTTTGTAGGTAGTCAGGTGAGTTGACTGATATGAGAAAAATGGAAAAAATCGTAGGTCAGCTGGCCGTCAAAAATTACTACGTTGAAAAACAAACAAGTAAACAAACAATCAAAAACAAACAAGTAGAAACAAACAACAGACGAATGAACAAGCGAGAAAAGAAACAAATACCCAAGCAAACAATCACACATGCAAACACTTAAACAAACGCGCAAACAAATACACAAAGCGCTATATTTTATTAGGTATTTTCCACTGGCCAAATTATTAACGGGGTAAATGAAAAATGATTAAATCAAACAATTTTTCTTACTGTAATTCTGGTTCTGTGCGCTGAATATTAAACATGAACATCAAATAAATTGGTGCAAGTCATATAAAATAAAACCAGCAATTGAAATTATGTACTAGACATTGATAACTGATATTTTTTCGACTACTAGCGATAACTTGAAATAGTCGTTGGTCCATGGAAATAGAAAACATAACGATTCCATCATCTGTAATTTCCTGTGATATCTCTAGGAGAGCGTCCCACAACTCATTTTTGCTCGTGGAATGACGTCCGTTCGCGTAAAGTCGTTGCTTGATGACGCCCCAAATACTCTCTATAGGGTTCGAGTCTGGAGAATTTGCCGGCCACTGCATCTTTCGAATCAAAGAGAGCTCAAGTTTAGGTAGATACTCTGTTGCTTATTAGCCGCATGCGAGGGAACATTATCCTGCGTGAAAATAATGCTTCTTCTAAATGTTACCCTCTGTTTCTCTAGCAATTGCTCAAAATGCTCGTTCAAGAGGTTTATGAATGGATCTGCTTTCGTTTTAAAACCACTTCTAGTACATTTCCCAGAACAACTAATATGCCACTGATGATCCCAGCCTATACCATAATCCCACCACCCCCTTGTTGGCGCTCCAAACGCTAATGGCGAGGGCGACCATTTACGACCCATCCTCTGCTCAAACCAACCGGGCGCAGAGGCTCCAAACTCGCCAGGCGCTATGTACGTTTGCAACTGTTCTGTGTACGTGCATCGCTGTGCGCGCGTACTGCGTTCACGGTACGTGTGCTGTGTGCCATTGACCAGTTTCTTTGCGTCGCAGATTAGGTTAGGTAAGTCTATGTTATGTTGGGTTAGGTTAGGCTAGGTTAGGTGGTGCTTCTGGTGGTAGTGACGCGGCAAGAAAGCTTACTTGAACGCACACACATGTCGTAATCATAAGAATTCCTGCCGCAAATCCTAAAAATTACGACCCTTCAAATATGATTCATGTTTTTTTAGCGGTTGTCAGAAAGCTGCAATCAGTATCGGTATATTGTTAGGAAAACATTGGAGGTTAATATCGTGATGCACATATACGTAGTGATAGGTCATTTAATAATTTGCACGTCAAAACAAAATAATTGGCCGAGTTCCTTACTAAAAGCATTTCAATCTCAAATAATTGCTCGCCAGGCGAAACAAGCCTCTACAAATCTTTTACATTATAAAAACGCTCGACTCGGGCTAGGGATAATGCAGGGATTGACAGGAGGTCCGAAGCAGAGGGCAGTTGCGAGGGAAGCAACGTATCGGGTTAAAAGAAAGGTTCATGCAGGTCTATGTCTGTGACAACCTGTCGTCGGGAATTGATGGGTTTCTGATGAAAAAAAATGTGAACCAAGCTTGAGTTTCGCTGATGGCGAGCCAAATGGTGCGTGGAAAGCTGCCGGTACATGATATACTGATATTCGTGAGGAGTTCACAGTTAATTCTTTTCTTGCTTAGGATCGAGGGACAGCCATAATGTGGGAGGGGCCCCATCTACAAGGAAAGCCACCAATGAGGGTTCTCTACTCCCTCGCTGGGAGTTCTGTGAGGAAATTCTCGATAACGTCATCAGAGCAGTGACGAATAAGCATATGTAGAAGGGGACATTTTTACGATAGAAATGTTTACATTGGACGATGCGGGTTGAGGGGGTTGAACCCGACCTGTCGAGGGTTTAACCCGCTCGAACGGAGTTAGGTAGTATTGAGGTTGGAGGGCTGACAGGTAGTCGCCCTCTAGCCTGTTCCGCTAGCCTCTATTACGGCCTCATTTGCCGTAACCATTCATCACCCTATAATTGAATTGTAACTGAGTCAACTTGTGTGTCTACAACTATCACTGTCATTCCAAAAATACAAGAGATGAACAACTTACACTGATTCGTCAGTCAAGCCTTTTACGTAAATTTAAGAAGCTATATTCCGAAGCAAATTAACTATTAATTAGAACTCCAAAAAAGCCATCAACAGCAGCAACATCAACACGACACACAGCGGTGTACGTACACAGCGCGACGAGTTTGGTGCTAGTGCATCCGGGCCATCAAGAGAAGCACGAAATTTATTGGTGAACAGAAATTTACAGAAGTCGACTTTCATGTTGTCGTCTGCCCACTTGGGTTAATTTTGAAAATGACACAGTTTCAATGGCGGTTTGGTTACGGGTTTTACTCACTATGCAACTTTTCTAAGAGTACGCAGCGGGTTGTTTTTGACACATATTTATTCCAATCCGGCAAGGATAAATAGCTCTTTACTGCATAGTCCAGGGTTCTTAGCAGCCTCACGTTTAATGCGCAACATAGAACGGCGTGCAAAAATTCTTAAATGACCTTCAGTGTACTGTGATGATTGTCTGATGCCTCTTACCGTCGTCCACATCATGGTAGAATGTTCCTAATTCTCTGATGCGCGACTTCGACACTATCCTAATTTCCTCGCCCACTTACGCTGAAGTCCAGGGAGTAACAGTAAGGGGAGGATCCGACATCAGCTGATCGAGAAATCATAACGTCACAGCCCGAGCAGCGCTCCAACCTGTGACGTCACAACGGACCGCGGTGCTCTAAGCAGTAGAAGCAGAGCTTTCTACCCAGTGTGGCTGATACGTAACCATAGGTACATTAACGAGAAAAATGCGACACAGGTAACATTGTGCTGACACGAATCGATAATTGCACTCATCTAGACGTTTTTACAAGCATTATCATGAAATGACGCGCAATACAGAGTCCTCGAAAATAAGACACAGGAGAGAAAAATAAAAACGAGAGAAATTTAAGATACAAAATTACCCTACTAATAATGTAAGAATGTTCGTCAGTTTATCATCCACACGTCGGAACTCTTTGTATCATCGTCAACACAACTTTGTGAACGCCAAATAAGTTATTACAAATATTTACTGTCAAACCAGTTTCCTTTGCAGGTGTCACCAGGCAGGTTACTGATATCTATCTACTAAGGCGATACCGTTAATCGTTACAAAAAGTAACGCCCGTTACTTAAGCCGTTACAGTAACTAGTTACTCGAGAAGCAGTGTAGTTTTTGGCTATTTCTAGGGTACAGTAACACATCTGACTAGTGGATGAACTAACAAGTTGAGATGAAACAAGTGTGAGCTCACCTAACAACCTAACAACTTATATGAATTCATACCATCCTCTCAAGTCAAGTTATTAAGCCACATGCTTGTTTCAGCTGCACGACAGGCTTATTTGCATTATATGATGAAAAATACCTATTAATGATAGGCCTAAATATAACGCCGACATTACAGACTTATATTGAGCTCTAGCTAGAACGTCTAGGTTGAGCAGAATAGACGATAATATAAACGATAAAATCATATACAACAGGTAAATTTTCCGAGGCTTGGTTCGCTATGACACGGACCCCGATCGTTCTTTGTCTTCGTATGGTTATGTGGTCCTCCCGTTATTATTACTCACTGCTTGAGTCAGGACTTGGTGATGGCGGCCAAGTTGCGTGGATGGCGGCCTATATAATTTTTTCGACAATCTGGCTATTATCACCAAATCTAAAATATGCTTACTAGCTAAAATATACAACTTGTTGTAATCTAGAGAACCTTCCTCCTCGCCAGTATTGTATACCTATATAACGAATTAATTTCCAGCATCCTGGTGCGTTAGCACATGGCAGCGCCACAGAGCATCACTGCTTGGATCACACTATCATACTGGCACGGTGGTTAAACAGAGTTGATAACTAGAACACTCTGAGAGCGCATACCTC
>LQNS02278094.1:65765690-65780534 GCA_001587735.2 Parhyale hawaiensis | reverse complement strand
AAGGTCGCCAGCTTGGTTACTTGGAAAATGCCTTTCCATCTCAGGTTTCATTTATGATATCCGCATTATCTGCCGGAAATTGAGCAAAGCTACCAGCTGCAAGGAAGTGAGGGGTGACAAGATTGCCATTTTCATGGAACTGAGTAAGCTAATCCTTCGCAAGGGCAGTATCCAACTTTTGAAGTATATCACAGCTGAGAGTGCCATTTCTATCGCACGGGGGGTCTACAAGTGTCTTCGACCTTATCGTAAGGTGTACCAGCAGTGCTAGTCATAGATTTAGGGGTAAGTATCTTCCTTTGCTGCGTCTGAAACACAATCGTTGTTGAAACGTTAAATATGCGCTTGTAGGTGTCTGAGACTGCAACTCAGCTGTACCTTATCAAGAATCTCCAATAATTATCTGACACCTGCAGGTGAGGTAATGTTTTTTTAATCTAGAGTCATCGGACAACCGTCCCAGGATGTTATACAATCCGTCAGGTACATACCAGTGCTTAACTTGTGGCATGTATCAGACCCCTGACGTCCATAAGATCAGCACTGATTTTTCACTGACGTGATCCATGATTTAAAAAATATTCGTTTCTCTTGAAATTGAGGGATCGTACGTTTTGCTGTGCAGAGAAGAGCTGGTTTCTGTTGCCAGCTTTAGATATTCTCTGGCTTCTTCGGAAATATTATTAACAGTGGCATGGCTGCTCGAATCTTTGCTTTAGCTTGAATTGTCTGTATGAAGATTAGCACATTCCGATGCTTTCAAGCTTTGTGGAAGAGAAGCGTTCGAAAACATTACGCATGCTTAAACAGTGGTGTTGCATGACCGTTGACGCCACCGAGTGTGGCTGTGACATCTCTCGCATTTTCTGAACAGTTTCAAACGTTTTATGTGTTCTTGGCTTGCAAATGTTACATAAATTGATTTAGGCCATTTTGCGTCCATCCGTAGCAAACTATCTGGAACAGGAGTCAGCCGGTAAAATGTGTCTTTTGTGTCGATGTCACCGAACTTTTTCGTAACGTGTGAGCAGACTTAACTTGATCTGTTCCTGTCTGTGTTGCCTGTTACATTGAAATAAATGCGCTTTGACAGAAGATGCGTGCATGCCACGATATGCCTGTTAGTCCGTGACTTTTTGGCTGGCACGGTAGCCACAGATAGAATCTTCTCCTCCATAGCATCTCCAAGATTTATCCTCCCAGCAAAATGGCTATGTTAGGCTGCACCACGCGCCAAGAAAGAGCTACGAACAGTACCGTGCGCCCAGCTTTTTCCATGCAATGTACCGGACACAAACATGGGTGAGCCACTCTGAGAGAACATGTTGGATCGACAGACTTCACGGCTTTATGGCTACTAGAGGGACGTAACCTGCAAAGTAATGTTCGTTATGTTAGACTGGATAATGGGACGGGCAGGATGTTAGGGCAAGCATATGTCTATACAGCAAGCTATGTTGACTATGAATGAGAAAGCAGCAGTGTAATATGCTGTTAAATATAATGCTAAAACATAGCAGTTATGTTATGCACTTGCCGCAATTGCATTGCATTAAAATACGCGATTGTGTCAGGTTCATACCTTGCATGTCAGTAGTGGATGTAAGCAAAAGTCAGCACCAGCATATTCCTCTGTATTTGGTGTATATATATAAAGGAGGATTATAAAGCTAAAAAGTATAAGGGGGGGGGGTGTGGTTTTAGTTTCTTGCTGTTTACTGTATGGTTGGTACCGTAAATCTATACATATTTTCACTATTTTGAAGATGAATAATCTGCGCTAAGTATGGTGTACAATGCTGCTTCATAATCTGCCCAGTTTATGAGTCATGAATAATAAGAAAGTGCTACTAATTTAAAACAACATGGAAATTTTAGCCAATATTTTCACTTATTGTCATTTCGCAGAAAAGAAGCTGCCTTACATAATTTTTGAGATGTGCATTGCATGCCTTATGCATTTCTCATAATTTTGGTGTATCATGCACCTGTCTGTGAGTTCTATCGAAACTGAACTTCTGAACTTACATTTAAGCAATTTCAAAATTATTGCGAATCTCGTATCAATATATTTTTTTAGATTTTCCTCAATACCACATCTCCGCACACATCTCCATGGTGGTAACCCTTATAAAATGGACCATATGAGTCTATGCAATGATTCAGGTATATCCGTTGCTTTACACAATGTGGGGGCAACCAACTCAAAATATAGAGCCCTGTTCTTGATATTGCCGCTGTACTACTAGCAGTATAATGGGCTTTCTACAGTTCCGCAACATTACATTCTCCAGTGACTCCATTCACTGACTGTGCAACAGTGTGGACTTCCGGTTTAAGACGTTTTATCTGATTCCAAAAACTAGTGGACTTACTTTGTGTAAGGATGTTTGATAGCTTTTACGCTCTAATCTCATTTTCACGTCTGTACGCATTTGCTCGAGCCCAGTGCGACGCAGATCGTATCGCCTATTCTTTCCCTCTCATGACATCTGCCTCACACCACGATAATACGCAAGTCTGCTGGCTGTGTGAAGTACGCGGACGTTGTCACTCCATCCCGGGACATTTTTCCTTTTTTTGTTGCCGTGTACCAAATACCCGATACCCATAATTAAGAATGCCAACTTGTATGTGTCACAAGAATTGACATAGGACCACTTCTATGCCTGTATCAATTTCATTGACAGTGTACTCCAGATAATCATTCGAGCAATCCTGACATGCGCGAACAAGATTCATTTACCATAACCGCTATGTTATACGTTAACTGTTGCTATGTTTTTGTTGTACCTGTGCTGGAATTTTCCTTACATTAAAATTGCCCTAGAAAAGCAGGTGGTCGGAAAGAGGCGAATACTCTCTTAGTTTACAATGAATAACACTATGCAATGACAGATGTACCACCTGAATCGTAAGGTCAACATATGCTATACATGTTTATTTTCAAGTGAAACCAAAGCACTTGCAAACGAGATCCCACATTGCAATGCAAATCATGTAAGGTGAGAGTTTTTAAGGAATTGGGTGTAAGCGTAGGGATTGTTGCTGGCCAAGAAAAAATTACGATAACTCTCGAGTAAATCAAAATACGGGGCATTCAAGGTAAAATTTACTTAGTTTCCTACATTAAAGTTGTAGATTTTTACACTGTAGCCTTCTGTTCTTCTGGCACGACGGCCTGACCACAGGGTATAATTTGCTTCCGGATATCAACGAGGCCTTGTTTTGATAGGGCAATATTTATTGTAGCCACTGTATAAAATACGAAAAAAAAAACACCAACGTGTAATTTTACGTTACGCAGAGCTTTCTAAAAAACCTCGTTAGATTTGTAACTATCACTGAGAGAGCACGAAAGATGTTCTTTGTGCGGTCTCCGGACCTACTCACAATGAAGGCATCAGCTTATATGCGACGTATTACTTAGTCCGCCTGACACAATTCTGCATCATACTAGAAATACTAGCATAATACGAACGTGTAACTGAACATATTGAACATGACATTTTTTCGCTCTGAGCGTATCAAATTGTATGAAATATTTCATTTAAAAAGTTTGAAATAAGGTATGCATATGTTGAAATTCGAATGCACGGCAAAAAATCTAAAATCAGAACTGCCTTCTCATCCAAACGTGGTGTAGTAAGTTCTGTCTAATAGAAAGTCAATCAATTTTAAAAAATAAATCATGAGAACGATCGGGTTAGTGCGTACGGCAATGGTAAAAGAAACCGGTGACGTACCTTCTGCCAGTCGGATGGGACTCCAGTTAACTGAAGCTTTGGAATAGGTGGAAGCGAGTCTTGCCGAAAATCTGATACTCCAGACTTGAATTGCGACTTAACAAGCTCCTCCGTATGTGCGGCGTTTGCGAGATGCGACTGGCGGGCCCCGCTGCTGTTTACGTACAACTGCTCGTAATAGTAATACTTGATTGTAATGCGCAATTATCAAAACATTAAAAAATCAAAACATAGAGCACAAAAATAGTTGGTGAAGATTCAGAAAATTCAGTCAATTTAACATTTAACCCCATTTCATGTTCTTATTTTTGTTTGTTTACATAGGTTCAATGAGCCATTTTAAAACTTTTCGAGAATAACATTTTTGGGCAGATGCTTAGTTTCGAAATATTTTATATCATCATTAACACAATTACGAAGAGAGCGAGTTAATCAACCGATTTTTAATTTTGTCTCAGCGCTGATGCAAACAATGACGTCACAAAAGCGTGCTAGAAGAGGCTCAAACAATAAATATTTCGACTAAATTTCTTCGTGAAAGAAAGAAAAAGCATATGGTGGAATCATAATGACCGTTACAGTGTTATTAATTTTTGATACGGATTATACTAACTGTCTCTTAACCCATTCTTTAACATTGAGCAGCGTCTCTTGCACTTAGTGTATGTAGTTTGTGAATCCTAAAAACATATAAAATATTATTGTAAACTTTTGCCTGCTGTGGAGCATATTTTCTATTCCTACGTCAAGATATCAAGATGATGGAAATTAGCTGTCTCTTCCATCCCAATAATCCGCATGAAAGATTTGTCTGCATTTCCGTCAGTCCTGCGTAAAGTTACTGATGAAAAAATATTGATGCGGACGAAAGAAATATCTTATACCAGTAAACACGATTTCATCAACATAGTCTATCAAAAATAGCATAATGAAATTTGATCAATTTTATACATTGTGATTCCCATCTTTTAACTGCAATGCAATTCATTGAAATTTCATATACCTGCAATAAGACCTATTTGTTGCTTAGAGTGGGGACTTCAACTGTATATTTATGAAATGTAGTCTGTAGTATTGGTCTACACAAATTTTATGTCCAAGCAAGATTAACTAACATCAGGCCATTTTGATTCGTTCAACCCAAAAATTGTATTCGTTACGTCAAACGTGGTTAACTTTTTGAGACATACCTAAGCGCATGCTGTTTTAAATTTTTCTTGAAATAAATGAGTCTAATTTCTCTTTATAACTTAAGTTAAGAAAATTATTTACAGAAGTGAAGCATGCAATAGAGATATCTAGGTTTGATCAAGAGAGAGTTGTTAACCCGCAATGCGGGTAAGCATGTAAATACGTTTACTGCGTATGTGAGGCCGTACAAAAAGTACATGTTTGCATGAGGCAACTAGTACCTTGAGGAAGAAAGTTGTTTCGTTTTCTGTTGTGAACGATCTAACAGATGGTGTAGGTATAGGTACCTTCTGGTTTACCTGATATCATGGAGTCATTCGAAAATCAGAAGTTTCACATTATATTTGGCAAAAAAAACAAAAATGGTGAAGAGAAACTGATGCAAGTATCAGGTTGAGAAGAGAGCAGTGTGTCCGAAGCATTCACAAAATCGTATCCAGGATACGACATCGGAAGCCACTTATTAATTAGCATAGACTTGGACACGGGCCGTTGTGAACTTGTGCCTTTTGTGCACTTGGTGGACTTCGTGAACTTTGTGGACTTAGGGGGCTTTGTGAACTTAGTAAAGTTTCTAGAATTGCAAACTTTTCTCGTCGGATTGCCAGATGAATCAAAAAAATATATTTTCATGATAAATTCAAAGTAAGGGTTATTCTTAGTCTAGTCATTAAAAAAGAAATGAAAAGCATAGACAGCTTACAAAAACTTTTTTTTTTTTTTTTTGTCACGTAGTGCAATCAAACCCACCTGCATAGTAATTGTGGTAGCGAACCCCAAGCCAATTAGGCATCCAGTAAAGATTCGTAACTTTGACCCCGAGATAGAGCAGTCGGTGCGTTGCGGATGGCAGAAACACCTGCAGGAAAGAGAATTGTGTTTCTTCGTAACTGGCAGATTACCATAAAATAATTTTTGAACATCGTCCGATAGATAGAATCTTAATATTTCCCTGTCATTTAAATAGTAGATAATATAATATTATGTTGAGGCATTATACACCTAAACGCATCTGATCTAACTAAGAATTGTATTTCATATATGCCTCAGCACGAATAGTTAGAGCTCTAAGTGAATTATTTTCCTTTTGAAATATACGTCATTTACAAAAACAAAAAAAATCACTAGGTATCTAGAGCTTAGGCGTATATTCAAAATTTCACTAGATACTAAGGATGAAACAAAACTGTGAAGTGAAAACAACTGGCCTGCTATATTAATGCAGGGAATATTTTATTGCAGTGAACTTTCAGCTATTTCATATCCCGGTCAGAACTTATGTTAATTTATCTCTTCTGCAACTGTAATCATTTCAGACTTCTACAAGCCCAAGGCTTGCAGAATGTAGTTAGGATCGCTAGTAGGAATGCAAAGTGCGTACCATTGCATCGATAATGCAAAGACTAGTTGTGATCTAAAATTTCATGAGTGTATGAAAGGTATTTCGACATTTGAGTGCAGATATTCCACATAGGGGTCTATAGACCTCGGTAGACTCCAAGAGAGTGGACCACAGACCCCCTAAGGGGCCTACTTAATTATAGAAAATCTTTATTTTCATTTCCCTGTTTTGTATTTAAAGGCTGAAAAAATTCTACAGCCCAAAACTTATGCATGCACTATTAAACTAAAATAAAAAGTCATTAAGCATGACATATAAGCAAGTAATTACCCAATTGTATGGAAAGATCTGCTGAGTTCCCTTTAAAATAATATACATTTTCTTCGAAAGCAGCGACTTTTTAGTCATTAGCAAAGACCGGATAAAAGGGGACCGTCTGAGCAAAACCCCAAAATCATACATTTTGTTTTTTTTATCTATTTTCTTGTGTTTCACCCACTGAAACTTGTTTTATATGGTGTAAAAGACACTGTCGTATAAAAAAATGTCAAAATCATCGAAAAAACATTCATAACCTTTTTTTGACAAATTTGATTTTTACGCCGCGCCTTAATTTTTCACTCAATTTGAATGAAATTTGGTACAGATATACTATTGTTGACTGCCAACAATCGTACGGAATTAGATTTTTGAATTTAGTTTTAGTTTTCAAATTTCATATTATATATTTTTGTCCCTCTTTGCAACATCACTTTTCACAATTTTTCAACAAAGTTTTTTGAAAAAAAATGAATCCGTAGAACTGTTCTCAATTAATTTTCCTTTGATGCAAAAGATCATGGCCTTTGGTGCATTATTCACCGAATGTCGTTCAATTGAAGATCGATAACTCAGGCTTGAGATATTCACGCAAACGCTGCGAAAATATGCATGGTAGGTCAGATAGCAATCAGACTTTCAGTTGTATTGACATTACTTTACCTTTTGTCAAGGCACACGATATGTGTACATACTGAGAAAATTTCATTCAAATCGGTTCATAAATAAAACCTTAAATTTGAACCCTTCGACCGAAATTTTTTTAGGGTGAAATTCGAGAACACGACTGTAATGAATTGTTTTTATTTATGTACCTATTTGGATGAAACTTGGCACAGGTTTGTAAAACCAAAAAAAAAGAATGTGGGTTGTACTCCTGTACGTTTTCCAACTTCCGCCATAGAAAACAAGTTATTCAAAGTAAACGGTTATCCCGCCAAAAAAACGTTTTCTTCGAATAACTCGTTTTCTATGGCAAAAATGGGAAAAATTATATTACTCAAAAGCTCGTTTTTTTTCATTTTACATATGTGTACCAAGTTTCATTCAAATCGAAATAAAAATGAAAAGTCATATTTGAACCTTTTAGCGAAATATATTTGAAATTCAAAAATACGGCTGTGAGAAAATTTTTATTTATGTACCGATTTGAATGAAACTTGGTACACATTTATAAAATTGAAAAAGAAGAGCTTCCGACTCTATACTTTTTTCTGTTTTCTATGGCGAAAATTGGAAAAAAGTACAGGAATACAACCCACATTCTTTTTCGATTTTACTTGGTTCTGAGAAGTTTCATGAAGATCGGCCCAATAATAAAAAAGTTCTTTTAGTAAAAATTTAAGTGTTACAAAAAACTCTCCCCCATCCCCAGGCCCCTATTCTACCCACTTAGGGTTACACTGGCTGCCTAAAATTTTCCCTTCGAGTATGTCTAATGTCTAGCTACTGATTGGTGATGAAAAACGAATTTTCATAATTTTTAGGGTCTGATCTCAGACGGTCCGCTGAAGGGCATAATTTTGAAAGGGCATTAAAGGCATGAAAGGCATAAAAATAATATGCCTTTATGGATAATGGCATAAAAAGATGCATCAATGGGTAAGGGCAAAAAAATATGTCTTTAAACAATAATTATCTAAAGATGAGCTTTGCCAGTCGCTGAAAAGATTGAAGAATAATAAAGCATCCAGTACTGACGGCATTCCAGCTGAGGCCAATAAATATAGCCCCCCTAGACTGGAAACACTCCTTACAATTCTGCTCTCCGGGTGTTTTACTTTGGAATTCCTCCCAGAGAACTTGATGAGGGTCATGATAACACCAATTATAAAAAACATGGCAAACTGTGTGACCGACAAGAGCAATTATCGCCCTATCGCAGCGGCAACATCTCTCAAAAGTTGTAGAACTAGTGCTTGAGAGACGAATGTCACCGTACATGATGAATGCAGACAATCAATTTGGCTTTAAAGCCGATCATGGAACAGAAGTGGCTATATTCACCCTCAAACAAGTCATAAATCATTTCATTGACAGAGGATCTCCCATGTACTAGTGCTTTCTCTATACTAAGGCTGCGTTTGACCGAGTTCACCATTATTCTCTACATAAGTGTATGCTTGAGAGACAAACACATCCTTATATTCTTAAGACGCCAAAATACCGGTTTCAAACTCAGAAATGCCTTTGAAATGGGGAGCGGCAACGTCATCAGCGCTCGACATGACTAATGGCATACGACAAGGGGGCTTACTCTCTCCAATTCTCTTTAACATCTTCATTGATAGCATCCACACCCATCAGAACGCAGCTGGAGTGGGGTGTCACATTAATGGTCAGGCAGTAAATGCTCTCAGTTATGCTAATGATATGGTCCTGGCTTCTCCCCATTCCAGTGGACTGCAAAATATCCTCAATTTGCGAGAGCGAAGCCAGTAAACTGCGTATTGAATATAATACTGTTGAAACCGTTTGTATGTACATTAAACCTAGGAGAAGTAACCTGCCCTCCGATAAATTTACTCGACTTAATGGTGTTGATCTCACTTACGTAGACACCTTCTCTTACCTGTGTCATAAAATCACCACTGACTTTCGAGATAGCAGGATGTTGAGAAAGAAACGCGAAAACTCAACGCAGTGGGCAACGTGCTAATCAGAAAATTTGGTCTCCGCTTGAATTTGGTTAAATGCCAGCTCTTTCGAAGTTACTGCTATTCCCTGTACTGTAACTCGTTTTGGTCTAACTTTAAGTAGAAATCGATTGGCCGCCTACGTGTTGCCCATAATGACATATTTCGGAGCCTGATGAATGTGCCAAGGTCAACTAGTGCAAGTATGATATTTGCTGAAAAGTATACTGGTTGTCTCAAAGTCAGGGGAAGAAAATACGCTCTGAATCTCCAGCTCAGGAAAAAAAGTCTGATAGCGCCTTACTTAATGGGATCCGTAACCAGGCCTGGCTACAAACTATCCAACATGTATAACCGATGGCAGTGCATAGTATTACCGAGCTGTGTGCCATGCCCCTATGTGTACCTAATAAACCATATTATTATTATAATCGGAGGGATATCACGAGGAAAAATTGGATCAGTTGAGCGATGTTCAGCTCTACACTCTGGCGCCGGATCATATCCCGCGACCTAATGCTCAGAGCACTTTGCGAATGATGTGCGCTGTTCCAATCAGAGTGCTCGTCTGGAGGGTTCCTGGGTGGAAATGGAAGCACTTCAGCTGTCGCAGGGCAGTCATGAGATTCTTGGACATTGCCCCCAGAGCTCCAATGGCCACTGGAACGACGTTCACCTTCATCTGCCACAGTCTATGGAGTTCGATGGCAAGGTCACGGTATTTTTCCCTCCTCTCCGCTTCCTTGTCCATGATTCTGGAGTCGAAGGGGACTAAAATGTCGATCAGTTTGGCCGATTTCTCCTATTTGTCTTCCACGACGATGTCCGGTCGGTTCGCGCGCAGTACTCGATCAGTTTCCATACTCTTGTCCCAGCAGATCTGCACGGCTTCGTTTTCAACCACTGGCGCGGGTTCGTGCTCGTACCACCTCTCACTGACCGAAAAGTTATGGATCTGCAGGAAGATGCAGTGAAAGCGTCGGGCAACTTTATCGTGCCTGCGCTTCTACTGCTTTTGCGCCAGAACTCCGCATTCGCTTATCACGTGGTTGATGGTTTCATCCGAGCTCCTGCAAATTCTACAGGTAGTAGGGACGTTCTTCTTGCCGATCTTGTTTTGGATGTACCTGGTACTTAGGGCTTGCTCTTGAGCTGCCAGGATGGTGCCTTCTGTTTCCTTTTTCAGCTCGCCCCGCAGAAGCCAGTAATAACAGTCTGCTCCGATTTTGTCGTGAACAGCTTCGAGGTACTGGCCGGACATCATCATGTTCTTCCACTTGTTAGTTCGATCGAGGCGTCGTCACTGTTTGAATTGGTCAGCCGTTTCGGTCTCTTTCAGCAACTTCGCCTCGACTAACAGCGTGCACACGGGTCGTCGCTCCCTCTGAAGTGTTGGGAGAAAGCGTTTTTCCGCTTCGACGCAGTACTCGACGCTGATGAGGCCACGGCCTCCCTCTCTTCTGTTAATGTAAAGTTTGTCTACGCACGATCTTGAGTGCAATGCTCGATAGATGGTCATGAGCTTCCTGGTTTTGATATCCATGTCGGTGCAGTCCATCTTGTTCCAGAATAACGGACTACGGGGACAGCTCAGGTGTTGATGGCCTTGATGGTGTTGCCCCTATTGAGGTGTGATTTCATGATGAGCCGGAGTCGAGTGAGATACTCCTTCCGAATGGAATCTTTCATCGTTCTGTGGAGAATGGTGTTATACTCCATGACACCCAGGTACTTGTAACCTGTCCTCGATATCCTCCATGGTACCTTCTCCGATGGTGATTCCCTCGGACGAAGTAACCCCTCCCCATTCGATATTAAAGACTCCGCATTTGCTAACACTGAACTGCATCTTGATGTCTTGGGAGTACTGATGGACTATATTAAGGAGCTGCTCTACATGGTAATTTGATTTGGGGTAGAGCTTCAGATCATCCATGTAAAGCAGGTGGTTAAGCTTCATGTTACGGCTGTAGTATTACCTTAGCTGGCCTTGTTCAGGGTCTCGGAGAGGGGAATCATGGTCAGGACAAATAGCAGGGAGATAGGGAGTCACCCTGAAAGATGCCCCGCTTGATACTCACCTCGCCGAGGTGTTTATTGCCGCTTGTGAGCTGGGTCTTCAAGTTGGGCATGGTCGTCGCGATCAGATTGCGGATGTTGCCGGCGATGCCGTAGATTTCCAGGATCCAGGAGTGAGGGACCATGTCGAAGCCTTTTTTGCTAGTCAACCCAAGCCATGCTTAGTTTTTTTTTTTTTTTTTTTTTTTTTGCTCCTGGCGTCTTTCGTGAGGAGCTTGTCAACATGCAAATGGTCCTTCGTTCCCCTGGTGTTTCTGCGGCATCGTTTCTGTTCTTCGGGTAGGAGCTTCTTTCAGTCTAGATGTTGGTAGACTCTCTCGTAGATTATGCCCTTCAGCACCTTCCACATAAGGGAGAGGCACGTGTTTGGGCGGTAATTGCTGACCTCTGTGCCCTTAGCTCTGTCCTTCTGGATTAGGGCCGTCATCCCAGTGGTCATCCAGGTGGGTACGGTTCCGCGTTGCAGGCAGTGGTTGAGCTGTGCAACAATTCTGGAGTGCAGAGATGTGAAATTTCTGATCCAGTAGCCTTGCGCCATATCTGGTCCGGGTGCTTTCCAGTTCTTGGTCTTGCTCAGTTGTTTTTTGAGCTGTTGACTGGTGATTGTAAGGTTTGGATCTGCTGCAACGTTCTTTTCCTTGACGTCGTGGTGGTGGTACTGTTGTGCCGTACCTCTTTGCTCCAGATGCCACTCCAGAATCGGATGCTCTCTTCTGCGTTGGGTGAGTAAGACCTCGTCTCTTCTCCTCTAAGGGTTTGATAGAGGCGTTTCTGGTTGGTGTTGAATAGCTGGTGCTGATGGTATCCAGCTACTCTGGCCTCGAAGCGTCTAACTTTATTCCTTTTAGCAGATAACCGCTGCCTTAAGGTGTCTTCCAGTTTTGTCAGACCGAATTCGAGGCACCGGTACCTCGATTCGAGCAACGTCTTCTTTTCTTTGTCCTGGAGATTTCCTCTACGCCATTCGGAGATCCAGCTGAGATGTTTCCTGATCACAGCAATTTTCTTCTCGAGGCGGTGCTTCCAAGGAGGATCCTTTTTCCGCTGGGTCCTTTGCGGTCGGGGTTGTACCTTAAGGATCCTCATTGCGAGGTCTGTTCCAGCTTTGATGAGGGCGTTTGTCTCAGTGATGTTGTTCGTGTGGATTTTACCAATCACTCAGTTCACACGGAAAGCAGCTGCTCGGATCTTCGGATCCGGTAAATGTCGTAGGTTAGGATGACCTATTCGCGTCGTTTCTACGCTGGAGTTCCAGAGTAATTCCCGCAGCTCCAGCAAGTCACTCCGCTGCTGGTCGGATAGGTCAGGTGCTGTCTCTTCTTCCATCGAGTCGCTCAGGCTCATATCGTGGGCCGGTAAGTGTCGTGGCCCACGTCGCGGGGTCTGATTGGGGTCGTCCAAATCGATCTCAAATGGGACGTAGTTCCACAGTAATGTGTCACTAAGTTCCTGGTTAGGATGACCTGGCGTTGATTCTACGCTGGAGCTTCGGAGTAAGTCCCGTGGCTCCAGCGAGTCACTCCGCTGCTGGTCAGAAACGTCGGGATCTGTCACATCGGCTTCTGACTCGCTCTGGCTCATATTGTGGGCCGATAAGTGCCTAGGTCCACGTGAGGGCGACCAGTTGGGGTCGGCAGAGTCGATCTCAGACGGGACAGCGCCCAAGTCGGGGTTTTCCTCCGATGGAATGGAGGGCGGCCTAGCAGGTTCCACAGGTGGGGACCTAGGCTGGGTCACAGGTTGGGTTGGACCCTGGCGTGCAGGTCCGTCAGCAGATGGAGCGGCAACTTGAGCTTTCATCCACGCAGCGATTTGAAGCCGTTCCTCTTCGCTGAGGAGGATTTTGCTGCACATTTGCCGGATTTCGCTACTAAGAGAAGCTTGTGGGAAATTGCCCGGGATTCCTCTCTCGTCCCACTACTGCTTGAGGCGCTTGAGATAGCCTGGCCCTTCGTGCTTGCTGGCGACGAAGCGCTCCCATAGTACAATTCGGTCTTTCTTGGACCACTTGTGGCGCGTGCGGCGTTGTTTCGGGACCGTAGCCTCCTCTGCCCCCGGCATAGAAAGGGGAGCCTGGTCAATCACACTCTCCTCTCCAGTAGCATTCACGCTAGCGTCGGAATCCTGGCTAACCGATTCCGACGGGTGAGTACCGCGTTCACGAACGGCCCCTGCCTCACTCGCAGAAGACCGGACGAGCGAGGTACCCAGTTTAACTGAGGTACCCTTCACGCCGTTAGAATGGGTATCTCTATTTTGACTCATTTTCATGGTTGCTTGGTAAAGCTCAGGTGGCGGGGCCTGATAACCCTCAGGCGGAGGGGCACTTTAGCGTCTGCGAAGATGGACTGACTTTCAGGGCTTAGGAGTTCCATCTACCCCAAGCTGTCGAACGCATTCAACGAGTTGACTTTTCTGAATGAATCGGCATTTGGTCTTCTCGTTGGCTACCTTCGACTTTGATGGTCCTTTTCAGCCATCAGGGGTGCTCGACCTTCCAACTGTATGTTCGTTCGCCTGGCTAAGCTGAGATTCAGCATGACCAACCGGTGGCCCACAGGAGGTTGACTGGATTAGCCGCCAGTCTTTCGGCAGGTTGTCGTTGGCCTTCAATATTCTAAGGCTCGTCCGGCTTTTGCTGCGCATTCCTCGCAACAGGGTCAGCTTAAACACTCCCCTGTGTCTGACTCATACGCCCCGACAGATTCACGAGGCGGTCGTCGAGACAGGGTCTGCCAGTTATCCCGCTGGCGGTCGGGATTATTATTATTATTATTATCGAGGAGATTTCACGACCCAAATTGAATCGGTTGAGCGATGTTCAGCTCTACATTCTGGCGCCGGGTCACATCCCAGGACCTAAGGCCAGAGCACTTTGCGAATGATGTGCTCTGTTTCAAACAGAGTGCTCTTCTGGAGGGTTCCTGGGTGGAGATGGCCGCACTTCGGCTCTCGCAGAGCAGTCTTGAGATTCTTGGCCGTTGCTCCCAGAGCTCTTATGACCACTGGCACGGAGTCTACCTTCATCTGCCACAGTCTCTGGAATTCCATGGCAAGGTCACGGTACTTTTCCTTTTTCTCCGCTTCCTTGTCCACGATTCTGGAGTCGAAGGGGATTGAAATGCCGATGAGTTTGCCAGACTTCTCCTGTTTGTCTTTGACGACGATGTCCGGTCGGTTGGCGTGAAGTACTCTGTCGGTTTCCATCCTCTTGTCCCAGTAGATTTGCACGGCTTCGTTTTCAACCACTGGCGCGGGTTCGTGCTCGTACCACCTCTCACTGACCGGGAAGTTATGGAGCCGCAGAATTGTCCAGTGGAGGTGTTGAGACACTTTGTCGTACCTGCGCTTGTACTCCTTTTGCGCCAGCACTCCACATTCTGTAACTGTAACTCGCTTTGGTCTAACTTTAAGCAGAAATCGATTGGACGCCTACGTGTTGCCTATAATGACATATTTCGGCGCCTGATGAATGTGCCAAGGTCTACTAGTGCAAGTATGATATTTGCTCAAAAGTATACAGATTGTCTCA
>LQNS02278094.1:65755078-65765238 GCA_001587735.2 Parhyale hawaiensis | reverse complement strand
TGTCGATCTTGTTTTGGATGTACCTGGTTCTGAGGGCTTGCTCTTGAGCTGCCAGGATGGTGCCTTCTGTTTCCCGTTTCAGCTCACCCCTCAGAAGCCAGTTCCAAGAGTCTGGTACGATTATGTCCTGAACAGCTTCGAGGTACTGGCCGAACATCTTCATGCTCTTCCACTTGTACGTTCGATCGAGGCGTCGTCGCTGTTTGAATTGGTCAGCCGTTTCGGTCTCTTTCAGCAACTTCGCCTCAACTAAGCAGCGTGCCCACGGGTCTCGCTCAGTGTGAAGCGTTGGGAGAGAGCTTTTTTTTCGCTTCGACGCAATCCTCGGCGCTGATGAGGCCACGGCCCCCTCTCTTCTGTTAATGTAAAGTCTGTCTACACACGATCTTGGGTGCAGTGCTTAATAGATGGTCATGAGTTTCCTGATTTTTATGTCCATGTCGGTGCAGTCCTTCTTGGTCCAGTTAATAATGCCAACAGAATATCGGACTACGGGGACGGCCCAGGTGTTGATGATGGCGTTGCCCCTATTCAGGTGGGATTTTAGAATGAGCCGGAGTCGGGTGAGGTACTCTTTATGAATATAATCTTTCATCGTTCTGTGGAGAATGGTGTTGTACTCCATGACACCCAGGTACTTGTAACCTGATTCCTCGATATCTTTGATGGTACCTTCTTCGATGGTGATTCCCTCGGACGCAGTAACCTCTCCCCTTTCGATGTTAGGAACTCCCACATTGCTAACACCGAGCTGCATCTTGATGTCTTGGAAGTACTGATGGACTATGTTAAGAGTTGCTCGGCTTGGTCCTTTGATTTGCGTAGAGCTTCAGATTGTTCATGTAAAGCAGGTGGTTCAACTTCATGGTACGACTGTAATTGTAGTCCTGGCCGGCCTTGTTCACGGTTTCGGAGAGGAGGATCATGGTCAGGACAATGAGTAGTGGAGACAGGGAGTCGCTCTGGAAGATGGCCTGCTTGATGCTCACCTTGCCGAGGTGTTTATCGGCGCTTGTGAACTGGGTGTTCCAAATGGGCATGGTGGTCGCAATCAGATTGCGAATGTTGCCGGTGAAGCCGTAAATTTCCAGACATTCCAGGATCCAGGAGTGAGGGACCATGTCGAAGGCCTTTTTGTAATCAACCCAAACAATGCTTAGGTTTTTTTCTTTTTTCTGCTGGCGTCTTTCGTGAGGAGCTTGTCGACAAGCAAATGGTCCTTCGCTCCCCTGGTGTTCCTGCGGCATCCTTTCTTTTCGTCGGGTAGGAGCTTCTTTGAGTCTAGATGTTGGTAGACTCTCTCGTAGATTATGCCCGTCAGCACCTTCCACATAAGGGGGAGGCACGTGATTGGGCGGTAATTGTTGACCTCCGTGCCGTTTGCCTTGTGCTTCTGGTTTAGGACCGTCTTCCCAGTGGTCATACAAGTGGGCACGGTTCCGCGTTGCATGCAATGGTTGAGCTGTGCAATAATTCTGAAGTGCAGCGATGTGAAATTTTTTATCCAGTAGCCTTCCATCATATCTGGTCAGGGTGCTTTCCAGTTCTTGGTCTTGCTCAGTTGTTTTTTGAGCTGTTGACTGGTGATTGTAAGGTCAGGATCTGCTGCGTTGTTCTCCTTGACGTCGTGCAGCCATTCTGCGGTATTGTTGTGCCGTACCTCTTTGCTCCCGATGTCACTCCAGAATCGGATGCTCTCTTCTGCGTTGGGTGAGTCTGAGCTCGCCTCTTCTCCTCTAAGGATTTGATAGAGGCGTTTCTGGTTGGTGTTGAATAGCTGGTTCTGATGGAATCCAGCTACTCTAGCCTCGAAGCGTCTAACTTTGCTTCTTTTAGCAGATAGCCGCTGCTTTAAGGAATCTTCTAAGTTGGTTAGGCCGACTTCGAGGCACCGGTACCCCGATTCGAGCAGCGTCTTTTTTTCCTCGTCGTGGAGATTTCCTCTACGCCATTCGGAGATCCAGCTGAGATGTTTCCTGATCTCAGCAATGTTCTTCTCGAGGCGGTGCTTGAAAGGAGGATCCTTTTTCCGCTGGGTCCGTTGCGGTCGGGGTTGTACCTCAAGGATCCTCACTACAAGGTCTGCTCCAGCTTTGTTGGGGCGTTTGTCTCAGTGATGTTGGTATGAATTTTACCAATCACTTAGTTGACGCAGAAAGCAGCTGCTCAGATCTTCCGTTCCGGTAGATGTCGTAAGCTAGGATGACCTTTTGGCGTCGTTTCTACGCTGGAGTTCCGGAGTAAGTCACGCAGCTCCAGCAAGTCACTCCGCAGCTGGTCGAATAGGTCAGGTTCTGTCTCTTCGTCCATCGAGTCGCTCAAGCTCATATCGTGGGCGATAAGTGCCGAGGCCCACGTCGCGGCGACTGGTTGGGGTCGTCCGAGTCGATCTCAGATGGGACATAGTTCGACAGTAGGGTGTCACTAAGTTCCTGGTTAGGGTGACCTCATCCGCCCCCGGCGGAGAAAGGGGAGCCTGCTCCCACACACTCCCCTTTCCAGTAGCATTCACACTAGCGTCAGAATCCTGGCTAACCGATTCCGACGGGTGAGTACCGCGTTCACGAACGGCCCCTGCCTCACCCACAGAAGACCGGACGAGCGAGGTACCCAGTCTAACTGGGGTACCCTTCACGCCGTTAGAACGAATATCCCTTGCTTGCCTCATTTTCATGGTTGGCTGGTAACCCTCAGGCGGCGGGGCCTGATAACCCTCATGCACCGGTGCACCTTAGCGTCTGCGAAGATGGAGTGACTTTCAGGGCTTAGGAGTCCCATCTACCCCAAACTGGCGAACGTATTCAACGAGTTGAATCTTCCGCCTGAATCAGCCGTTGGTCTTCTCATTGGCTACCTTCGACTTTGATGGTCCTTTTCAGCTCGACCCTCCTACTGTAAGTTCGTACGCCTTGTTAAGCTGAGATTCAGCATAACCAGCCGGTGACCTACTGGAGGTTGAGTGGATTAGCCGCCAGTCTTTCGGCAGGTTGTCGTTAGCCTACGATGTTCGAGGCTCATTCGAGTTTTGCTGAGCAAAATCCTCACAACAGGATCACCTTAAACACCCCCCCATGTGTCTGACTCATACGCCCCGATGGATTCGCTGCCGGTGGTCGACACATGGTTTGCCAGTTATCCCGCTGGTGGTCCGTTTTATTATTATTATAACTGCATATAGGCATATACAATTATGCATAGATGAAATAATGACTGCACACTTCACTTCCTTGTTCGTTTCCCTCCAGTTCTTAATACGTCTCCTTGCTGTTAACAACTTTCCTTATCTTCAGTAAAATTACTACCTAACTATGCCTAAGAAAGTGAAAACTCCCAAAGAAGTGGTTGTTTCTTGCGTTACTGATTCTGGAGGAGTTGTTGTTAATGCTGGTGACAGACTAAAGAGTACTTCCTGTAACAAGTTTTTGACGGTGAATTCATGACATAGAAGATGAGGAATATGTGCATATACCTAATTTTAGAAGAGTGCCCAAATTTTTAATGTTTTGTTTTCCGTAAATAGTGCACCGGTTGTGGAAAAAATATAGGTTTAACAGACATATCGAGTCATCTGATGAAGATGTCATGAAGGAAATCCGTGAAGCCAGCAAAGGGAAGAGAATCTGGGTATCCATCGATGAAACCACAGATACTTAGTGCCGTGCTATTGCCAACCAATGGTAATTGTTGGACCTCAGGTAGACGCAACCAGGGTAATTTTTCCTTTTGACCTCGACAGTCGTTGAGCAATGAGCATACAAACGGCACTACGATTGTCCAACTCATGAATTCTTCGATGCAATCTAGCTAACTATTTGACGTTGATTCTACGTAGATATCAGGTCGTTTGAGACCTGAGACAACGTACTGATAACGTTGTGACAACTTCCATACTTGACAATGTCAGTTCAGAGCAGACAAAGTTGTAACTCCGTCGTATCACAACGTACTAAGGGAGTGCCCAGCTCAAGGTGATAAGGAAGTGCCCAGCACGTTGTTAGCACGTTGTGATACGACGTGCCAAGCGTTGTTTGGACTCCACAATTCAAGGTGCATAGCACGTCGAGCCACGGCTCGCCACGTTGATCCTACGTCGTTTGTTAGTGGGAAATTAGCATGGCCCCATGAAAATCTCGTACGACTGCTCTGCTAACAGGGGTGAGTGGAAGTTAGTTTTTACATCATCGGATCATTAGCTGCTTTTTTAACACCATTATTATTAACCAGTGGCCCGTGCCGTCACTATAAAAGACGGCAAAAAATTAACACTTCACGGAAACCCCCGCCGTCTTTCTGGGTTTCCTCATTTTTCCTCTATCTAATACTGAAGGTAAAGATTCCAAGGTACCCAACTTTTTTTTCGCCTTTTGAAATCTGAATTTTCTCCTATCTTATTAGTTCTATTTTTCCACTATCTAATACTGAAGAAAAAGATTGCAAGGTACCCAACTTCTTTTTTCGCCGAAGAAAAAGATTGCAAGGTAAACCATCTTTTTTTTACATTTTGAAAACTGAATATTCTCCTATCATATTCCCATAGAGCGTGACAGGAAAGATATAAATATATAAATAAATAAAAACACGACGTGAATTATTATATATATAGTACTGATTATGATTTTTTCTCATAAGACTTTTTTTCTTTTTTTTTTCTGTACTGATACACACTTTCCTTTTGCGAATTAATATTTTTTAGGATCTACCGGTTAGGTGGACCTTCTCTTTACGTGTCTCTTTTCTTCTACTATCCTACTGTCACTTTTTTTTCTGACCGTCCTCATCAGCCGGCGCTGGCCACTTCGGTGTTCAGTAGGTACGGGAGGCTACAGAGAGCGTATGCTTTGTGGTCTCTTTCCAGACGTTCGCAAAATACCAAATGACGATGCAGGGTCTGGGACAGAATGTCTCCCTCTCCTGTAATATCCGAGCATGAGTATTTCTTTAGAACGCTACCATTAAACTATTAGATATAGTCCATCAGCTGAGGAATATCTACCAAGTAAAGCACCTGCTTGACGAATTGCAAATTTATCTGCCGCACAAATTGAACAAGAGCTACCATATATTGTTTCATGAAACTAGGACTCTATGCGCTATTCAATGATACCTCATTCCTTGGAACAAAGATAAAACTTCAAGCACTAACAGAAAATAAAATAACTTGACGCTAGAAAATGCTGTGAATTATTTTTCATCTTTACTCACACTTCAAACGAAATGGCACGAGCTAAGATATTAAAGGATATTTTGTCGCCTTTTCATGCAATGAATTGACTCCGGCAAACAAGCTTTGAGTGGAAATATGTACTAACATCAAAGATGCGATCAGATTCTCGGTTTGAAGAATCAGATTCTTCAAAAGTATCTTCCGTAGTCAGGACACAGAATTCAATCCCATAAGCAGTTCCGACGATTCGTTCTGAGCCTACAAAATCGACAATCAGACCAAACATGTATCCTAACTACTGACGGCACTATAGATGGATGAGCATTAAAGTCCTACACAGTATAATACTTGATTACTTCATAGCTCCTTCTTAATTTGTTTTTAGTTTACATTTTGTGGTAGAACTTACATAGTACCACGCCCCTCCAGAGAAGTACGGAATTATTCAATAAAATTAACAAATTCAAAACGAAGAAAGAAACGTACACAAGTAACGCTATGAAATCCAACAAAAAATTCTCAATTGTATAACTTCATAGATTCTCAAAATTATGAATAATTACCTAATGTGATATCTTGGGATATAGGGACCTAAATAGCAAGCATAATGGCATAATAGCAACTAATAAGTTCATAATACCCTTATTTTTAGGGCATAAAAGTATATTTTTAGGGCACATAGGCATATTATAAGGGCATCAAACCCATATATTTAAGGCGTAAAAGGCATGTTTTCCTGTCATAAAAGGCATATTTTTAAGGGCAATCAATCCGGTCTCTAGTCATTAGAGTAAATACAGAGGAAACCTGAACTAAATTTCGCTAGTTTTGTAATTCTGAACTTGGTGAAGATCGATTTACAAATAAATTACAACCTCTAAAAACATATTTTACTCTTCTATTTACAAATCTAGTGCAATTTAAACCACTGAATGGCGGCAGTAATGGATAAATGCTTATTAAATAACTTTTATCTGTAGAATATTCTTGACAAGAAATACCCCAATCTAGGGAATTGAGGTGTATAATATGCATCTGTCTCAAAGTGTAAAATTTTAATGAGTTATCATTTCTATGCCTTATGAAATTCCGATTGTATTTACGTTATATAGTTAATTGATATTGAGAGAACAGTGATTTTTCTTTATCCTTTGTAACACAGATTTTACCTAATAAAGCATAACGCACACATTCAACACTAGGGTCTAAGACAATGTACTGATGTCTTTGCAGAGGTCTACACTGAACAGTTATAGGCAACCAGTACCAATGTTCTAGTGTACGAGTTGAGGGAGATCTGGGAGTAATTGGGGATCAATAAACAGCCAGAGCCCATCCTGAAAACTGTATTTTTACCTCCGTCAAGAAAGTCTTGTTTTGTCGAGTCGGTCTTATCCAGGAAGCAAAGAGCGTAACGGGAGGACTAACGAGAAATTAGCATCAAAAAGTGATGTCATCATCGATGAATCCATGGCTGAGCAGCCTAGGACTATTTTAACTAATTTAACGAAAAAAATCATCGTAATTTGCGTAATTCATCTTAAGCGCATAAATATATTAAGAGAATAAATATATAACAATTTAGCAATTATCTATAGAAAATTGCAGTGCATGCTGGTGGAAACTTTCACAGCACTAGCGCCGCATTTGTTCCCTTTCGGTGACCTGATTTAACTTCTTTTTTTTATTGAAGCCTTATTTACACTTCATATTCAGTTCAGAATGCTCTTCACAGAACATATTAATCCTTACCAACAAATATAAGCACCATTATAGCTAATTCTGTACGCGAGAGAAACCACAGTAACAGTTAGCCTATTGCTCGAACTTTCTGTACTTGACGACAAAATTTTATGGTTTATGCAGCTCGAGTAGCTGGCCTGTCATAAGCGGAAGATTGAATGAAATAAAACGAAAAAATGCAGTGCTCTGTTGAAGAAAACAACATACGAAGGCCTGAGGTCCCACACACAAATACTTTGACTCATCGATGTGATGTAAATTTGCTACGTGCGGTCACGGCTAAGTTTTATTTTAGCCCTATTGAGTCCTCCCGTTACACTCTTTGCTTTCTGTTCTTGTCCACCACAAATCAAAAATTATGGGCAGATCTATATGAAATTTACAAGGATTGTTAAGCATATTAGAAGGAACGGATGATTAGCGTTGGGTGAAGATCCATTTAACCGTTCGTTAGCCTGTCCGACTTATTCCGTAGTAATATAATTTTTTTGGCATGTTTGCATTTTCCGATGTTCTAATTACTGTAATCATACACCACAACTTAAGACATTTTGTACCCGTTTAGGCCACACCCGTATAACAGTTAATCATTTTGCAAAACTACTTAAACAGCTATGCAAATCATTTAGACTGATAACAGTATAAACGATAACAGTGTAAACACGAAAATATAAGACGAGCAAAAGAGATCATCAGCAGTAGTGCACAGTACAAAGAAAGCAAAGTAGGAACGAAAGCAAAGAAGTGAAGAAGGGGGGCAACTGTAAACAGTTTTAAACGTTTTGCATAGCTGTTTAACTAGTTTTGCAAAATGGTTAACTGTTATACAGGTGTGGTTTAAACGGGTGCAAAGTGTTTAAATTTGTGGTGATTGCTTACAGCAATTAGAGCATTTGTGAAACGCAAAGGGGAAACACTGTAGCTCAGAAAATTATCAGCGACCTTCATGAAATTGTCACGAATTACTTGTTAAAGTACGAAGAGCAAATGACAAAAGTTGGTGGAAAATTTGCTTGTCTTTTAGTTTGTTTGTCTCTATGTTTGATTTTACGTTTGTTTTGACATAACCCAAAAAGTGGTGAGCGGATCTTTCGGAGATTTGCAGGAATTGTTAGAATTGGTAGAAGCAACAAATGAGAAAATTTTAATGCTGATTGGTTCCCAAGTTTGTGTGTTTCTTGAATGATTGGAGGGTCAACCCAAAAAGTTATGGACGGATATTCATGACATACGCGGAATATTTTAAAATTAAAAAAAAAACACAAGTGACCAAATTTGGTGATGATCGCATCATCCGTTTGCGTGTTTGACTAATGCTTTTCATAAAGTTTGTTTAAATATAGCTCAAATGGTTACGGAAGGATCTTCAAGAAAAGTGCAGATACTACTATAATATAATAATAATAAGACTATTGGCAGCCAAGATTTAAAAATACAAAGATTATTGGCCCATCTGTATTCAATACACGCTGCATTGTACTAGCCTTTGCCTATAGCAAAGTGCTATATAGGCAAATGTTAAAAATCAAAAATAAACAATGATACTGCTGAAAAAAAATCCGAACATAAAGCTACATACAGTAAGGATAATAAAGTGCCGCTTGGCGCGAATGGGCTGCGACAGAGAGAGAGAGAAAGGGGAGACCCGCTGCCTAACAGGGCAGTTAGGCGGTTCACACCGTCACGCAAAGTTAGGGATAGCAAGGCCTAGACGGACGAGACGAGACGTGAGGGGCGGTACTCTCCTCGACTCCAGCTGAATTCGTCTTCAAGCTTGAAGCAACACAGAACACTTGATTTGCATGATAGCATTCAAGCACTATTAGCAGAAAAATTTATTACAAGATACAGTGGAGAATGATTAACGTTATGCCGTAGCTGAGTCTGGATAAAAATCACTGCAAGGAGCCGGACTGTAAATAATTCCGTAACATAATTTTAAAACTCTGTGATTCCCGAATTGTTTTTATTCCTACTGGCAGGTGGTTCCAATATTTGATTGCTCTTTACCTAAAAGATTGCTGCGATTTAGTTTTGGTGAATATTGGAATTGAAATATTCTCGTTAGTGCGGAATCTTGTCTGATAGTGATGGTCAATTTGCTGATGTTTTATTTTATTTCTAAAATAAAGATGACGGTCCTGTCTTTGTACATAAAGAAGCTTAACAGTGGTAAAATAACGAATAATCTTGTCAAAGGTTGAAATAGAAGTTAGCGGAGCGGTATAAGGAGCGCTCTGTTCTTAGCTGCCTGCACCTTCCTCTCGTTCCAAGCAGCCGTAGCTCCCCAGGCCACCACACCGTAGGTCAGGTGCGGGTATACGAGGCTGTAATATAACCTTAATAACGCGTAAGATGGTAAACAGTGAGCTATTTTATACATAATACCTGTTTTCTACTTAGCTTCGATAAAACGTTTCTAATATGATCTTTAAAACTCAAGTGGTCATCTATATAAATCCCTAAAAATTTAAACCTATGAACCCGCTTGATTTCTTTTTTTTTTTTTAATTAGATAGGCGGCAGAAGACGAACCAACAGGACACCGAAACTTGCGCCCCGGCCTTCTAAGAGCTATTGCCATCAAGTGAGTAAGATATAAACGACTGGGGGAAAGAGAAGAAGAAAAAAAAAGAAGAGGAGGGAGAAGAGTTTCAGCAAAAGAGTCGATCACGAATGCACGAAATAATTATTATAATCAATAGCCGCTGATATGTGGAGTTAAAGATGTCAGACAGAGTAGTTGGAGCGGAAGAGAGAAGAAAATGGATTTAGGAAGCTGGACTTAGGATTTCGAGCTTTGTGCTTGAGTTTTTGACCGTTGTTTCGCAAGCCATCATTTAGGTCTCTTTCAAAGAGTCCCGTTGTAGATACGTCATTCAAGTCATTCAAGTACTTGAATGTTTCTATTAGTTGCCCCCTGAGTCGTCTATGCTCGAGAGAGATCAGACATAGTTCCTTCAGGTGACATTCATGCGACTCGTTTCTCTGCTGAGATATCAGTTTCGTTGCTCTGCGTTGGACTCTTTCCATGTTATCGATATCTTTACAGAGATGTGGCGACCAGAATTGAACAGCAAATTCTTAGTGTGGCCTCACTAATGCGTGGCCTGCGCGTGGCCTGCGCGTTATCAGGCGGCCCCCATTGTCCGGCCACCGGACGCCTCTTTGTTTGTATGAGCCGGCTGTGGGTTTGGGGCTCCGGGTAGCCCCTGAGTTGGAGGAAATGCCACTCTAAAGGCGGATGAGACCT
>LQNS02278094.1:65734865-65745878 GCA_001587735.2 Parhyale hawaiensis | reverse complement strand
AAAGTTGGGTACCTTGGAATCTTTTTCTTCAGTATTAGATAGGGGAAAAATGAGGAAGCCCAAAAGACGGCAGGGGTTTTGGTGAAGTGTTAATTTTTTGCCGTCATTTATAATGACGGCAAGGGCCACTAGTTCAATATAAAACGGCGTTTGCTGAGCTTAAAGATTTAACTACTTCCATATCCTTCAGCAAAGAAAGCGGGAATCCAGAGGCTAAGGATCCAGAAGCTGGGGATCCCGAGTCCGGGATCCAGAGGCCGGAAATCCAGAGCTATATTTTTCACAGGTACACCAAGCGCTGAAATTGTGTGGTATCTCAACTTGTTCTTCAGTACATGAAATTTCTCCTATTAAACTCTTAACTGCGTGACGGAGAGACCGACCAACATTGGAGCAAGCAAGGGAGCGAAAGAGCAAGCAAGCGACCAACAACTGTGTTTTATTATATCGTAGATATTAATAAAATTATTATGTTTATATTTCTGCATGTCCTCACTAATCACTTAGCTCGCTATTAAATTTTTGCAAATATAGCTTCCGGAATATTGGCCCACTTTTCTTCATCATTTTTACTTCCGCCTAGGACTTTATGTTTGAGTCGTGTTTGACTGTCTATCTGGCTCTTTGTCTGCCTGTCTGTCATTAAGATAACTCAAAAAGTTATGAATCGATTTTTACAAAATTTACGGAGATTGTAAGCTATGTTAGGAGGTACAGATGATTACCTTTTGGAGAAGATATGTCCATCCATTCGTTTGCTTGTTTGTTTGTTTGTCTGATTCATTTTCCTCAATGCCATGACTCAAAAATTTATGGATGAATTTTTATGAAATTAACAGAGAGTAAATAACCAAATTTTGGTAACGATAAGCTTGTTCGTTCGTTCGTTCGTTTGTCACTGTTTTTAATTTTATGCTTGTTAGCACAATAACTCAAAAAATAATGAATGGATCTCTATGAAATTTATAGGGGTTGTTATTAATGTTAAAAGACATAAATGATTACATTTTTTGCAGATCGGTTTGTTCATTTGTATGTTTAACTCATGTTTGTTATAAAGTTTGTTAGCAGTATAACTCAAAAAGTTATAAACGGCTCTTCAAGAAAATTGCACACGCTGTTATTACTATCAAAAGGCGCAAACTATCATATTTTGGAGTTTATGCAAAGAAAAATATGGTTTCTGAGCCCATATGATTTTTTTGCTACCGTTGCCTCGCTTGGCGGAGGTATGTGCTCTCAGAGTTCTCTAGTTTTTTTTTTAGTTTTTTGCCGTTTCTGTTTCATGTGAAAAGTCTTCACAAGTATTCACTTGAATTCATATCGACGTCAAATCATGCAAAGCATTAACCTGGTCTGTAAATAAATCCACCAGGAACAAAGACTGAGTGTTGTGCAAATTATTGCAGCTCTAGCTGATGTACACGTATTATTCTGTGCATGTTGTGCTTACAAAGTCAACTTTATGTGTCACCGTTTGCTTTACGGAAAATAGATAGATAGCTTTGAAGTAGCAGTCTTAGGGTATTACACACAACGACCAAAACTTGCCTGCTCATGCTGCACGTGCAGAGACCAATCCCTGACCTACAATTCTGACACATTTTTCTTGAAGTGCAGCACTGGTTGCTTGAACCAGAAACTTGTCGCGGGTCACTTGACTTGTGACAATTAACTCAAAATGGGGTGGAATCAAACAACACAGTCGTCAAGTAGTACGGCTTTGAAAATGTGATAAAAGTTGATCATCAATGACGGAATGGCCCCCAGCATTTCACATGTTTACACTGCCCTCCACGAGAACTCACTCGCCTCTCGCGGCTCAGAGAACTTAGAACTTAGTGATTAATTGCTGAATTGTTAGATCGCAAGTTTATATCGGAATCGAGGCAAATACTGCGGAGCGATTACAAAACAGTCAATTAAAAATGTTATTAATTAATTCAGTGACGAGAGCACGAACTCAAAACTGCTTCACAACGTGAAAATTTATGAAACATATACAAAAAAAAGATCTTCCTGTGTAACCAGATACAAAAAAATGCAGTCCACGTTGAGCTCACGATGTGGAGGCCTCAGTACTGCTACTAACACTTTCTGAAAACGAATACCGTCACCGGACGCGCGACCTCGAACATGTAGGTCGAACGCGGGAACCAGGATTGATATACATACGCGTATTCTGAGGCAGGAGCAGACCAGGTCGAATCTCGCATGTTGTTGCAGGTTGCCCCACAGGTTTCCTGCCCGGGTCCGGTTTCTGCGTGCCTGCTTTGAAACCATTAACCGTTCACCATAATCAAGCAGCAGACCTGTTCATAGTACAGCATTTGCCCATATAATGTAGTTGCTCCAGGTGTAACGTGGGCTATGTTCGAAAATATTATATTTCTCCTCACAAAATGGTCGATGTAATCGTAGGCTAACAGTACAGATTTCTGCAATTATTACTTTGTTAGATGTCTGTGAGGAGTAAAATCATATTATAGTAGATCATATTACGTAGATATTTAAACTATATACCCGTGAATGCATCATCATAATTATGTCTGTTGAGCGTTTATTATTACAGAAATTTATACATGCGTTAAAATTCCTTATGCCCCATAAGATGAAACTGAGCTCGGAACTTTTATACACCGCACTCCCATTATATTCTAACACCATCTTGGGACTAACCTGTTAACGCTTGCGTCGACTTATGCCGATCTCTTGTTTTGTTCCTTAATTAATTGCGTTGAATCACACTATTTAGTTGTCATTAGGTCCATTAATGAAACTCCAAGCAACTAACTAGCATTCAAAATTTATAAAGAAAAACCGAAACGGGTTTGAAAATGAACTTTGGATTTTTAGGGATTTTTAGCAATAAACCAGGCAAAGTCAGGCTTCCTCGTAACCGACCGTTAACAGGTTAATATTTGACCTGCCTAATAAATTGCGCTAACGGTGACAACCATTACACTGACTTTGCAATAAGGAAAAACTGACACTATAATTCCTCGAGATTTCTTGAATACTGGTTCCTAGCAATACTCTAGACATCGTGAAGAAAATTTAGCATGTCTCATAAAAGCTATCTCGTAATGTTCAATAATAGGTGCGTTGCGTCCATCAATACGTCGAAAATAGTGATATCGCAGTACATACTACTAAAAGGCGGGAAGTCATTTAAAAATGAAAAGCAGACGACATCTAAACATATGGGCACAAAGTTTCAATCAATTTGAAATGGATAAATTTGCTGATCTATAACAGGAGAGGAGTAGAACGTCATTCTGATACATTTTTTTTACCAGTTGAACTGTCTATTGGAATGGATCTACTTTATGGAGCGTTTTAGCCATCAAGAATCCTTTTTGGTATTTTCTTGCCACATTTAGGATCACGAGTCTTTTTTTATGCCATTCCCTTCTTTTAAACACGATATGTTAAGGCACTATGAGCAGTCGTTTGAATATAATCAGTCACTCTTATAAAGACCGACAACTTTTACCGCCGCGATGTCATTCTCTTACTATATCTTTAAAAACAAATATTATATTTCAGACTCTTAGGGATAGTCAAAACCAAAAACTTAGCACATCAATAAATGTGAACTTCATATAGATGCATTACAAATGTTCTGTTATAAATCAATCGTGTCCCAGAAGATCTTGGATGTGACTAGAAAGTAAATCTCTGTAAATTAGCCTAGTCAAATGATTTTTTTTTTAATGGAAAAAGTCCAAAGTGTCGTTTTTAGGGACGAGGCTTATGACATAGCCTGACTTTACCTTTGCTAACCTAACTTCTTTACCTTATTTTACCCAACCTACCTCGTTAAAATTTATCCAACGTTATCGGAACCTAACCGTATGGAACCTAACCTACTTAACTTTCTCAGATTATATTGTCCTAGCATGATTTTGATGTCGCATGACTTCATCTAAGTAAACCCGAGTTAACCTATCTTAACTAGCCTGATGGACATTACCTAACCTTACCTGACCTTATTTAAAAACCTAACCATAATTATTATCATTATTTTACTACTAAAATGATTATTATTAATAATACACCACGGACAGGTAGCGTAACTCAAATGAAGAACTCTGTAACACGGGGAAACCCGAAATGCTGCCAATGAAAATATAACAGAGAGCCACTAACAGCTGATATATACGTCTGCAGACCGACGCCACCGAAAGCTGATCAGGGCAATGGATTTCAGTGATAGGCAGTATTTAATGCGGTTATATTTAAATGTGTATTTAAATACATTTTGTTATTTGAAAGTGTATTTGTGACTACTTTAGAAAACGACGAAACTTGTAATTAACAGCATTCAATTAAAATTTCATCATTTAAATTGCTATATTGTACACTGTACAGTATTATAAAACCATGAGTTTATGTAATTATTATGTCATGATTTATTATCCTAGCAGTTAAGTATTGTAAGAACTGAGGAAAGCACTGTTCGCGATACCTAATTGCGAACCCTATCTATCGTAACTACAAGTCATTAATACATGACCAGAGTTTGCGGGTGATGAAACGCATTCAAGGCAGATCGGACAACAAACATAGATAAAATAATACTAAATGTATCTAAAAAATTTAGATACATTGTATTTCAATACACAAAAGGTAGTTAAATACAATTTATTTAAGTTTTTAAAATACATTTCGTATTATTTTATCTGTTTTGTTGTGCGATCTGCCTGGAATGCGTTTCACCTTACTTCTAAATTTCTCGTATTTATATACGTATACCCACAAACTCTATTATGTATTAATCCTATCTCCTTCGTTCACCGTTCTACGCTCAGTGATTTTCAGTGCCGAAGCTTCCGTGACTTTTCCGTATTTCTCATGAATATCAATAAATTTCCAAGATACTCGCACATTACAGTCAACAATCGTGATAAATATCATTATTTTAGAAAATTCGCTGATAACATTTCCATGAACGCTCGCTTCTAGATTGACGTCAGGCAGAATAAAAGCAGCAGGTATGCATTGTTAGTCGCCCACAAGCAAGCAAAGAGTAAGCGAAACATATTCAACATGTGTGCATGCGTGAGTTCTAATTGAGTTCGTCACTGTACTTGGTTGTGAGAGGGAACTTCAATGCAGTATAATGTAATCAGGCTACAGTGCTGGATGGTGAAAGAATGTCATCAAGATCTTCTTGTTTATTTACATCTTATTATACAAGACTTAAAAGATATGATCCAATAATAAGTAGCAAGCATGCTACTTGATAGATGCAGACAACAAATTTAAGTACGAGGTCTACATTTGAATAAGTGCTACAAGCAGAATGCAGTAGACAATGTTGGTACAGTAAGGCTAAGTACCGAATAAGATGACACTTGATAGCACAAGCGCCTTTAAATATCTATGATTACCGGCTTCATTTAGAACACCGGTTGCTTCCGCCTAAATTGCGTCGGAAGTCCGCAGGTAAATTGCTGTACGTTTAGGAGACTAAGAAATATCTCCGAAACTCTGGTTACAGTCTTTGACAGATAGCTTTTATTGATAAATGTTCCGGCCGGAAAGTCTCTAATAATTTTGGATGTCACTCAAAAAGCTATGCTGGTAAACAAGCACATTTTGTACGGTGTTCTGAACGACCTTTCAGGTTCTTTATCTGATAGCTTCTGACCTGAAACACGGTGGCTACTTCCGCCAGACTTGATCTCACATGGTACAAAGAATGCGTCAATGCATTTGAATGTTAAGGCTAATACATTGGAATATTTATGTGCGAAACGCATATATAACAGTAAGACAATGTGGTACATACGCTCCTCACTATTTGAATGGTGTGCATTCGTAAGTTTCTTTACGAAAAAGAACTTTTGAAATGATTACTAAAAGACAGCTACAAGGCTAAACAAATGGAAGCGATAATACGTTCAGCTCTTTGAAGCAAATGATCATGATCTTAATTTACAAGCTATGGTTTGTAGTAGGAAAAGAAGCATTAACAGCACCACTGTCGCTGTTATAGAAGAGATTCACCGAAATAAATTAAGCATAATTGAAGTCCTAGTTTAGTGTATAATTGATTAACCTAAATATATCAGGAAGAAGAATAGGGTAAACTGAAGTCTGGCCCATTCTAACTGTTCCCTGCCGCAATTAAATGTGCATTGTGCACTGTGCAGTACAGCTGTGGAGTTATCTGCAGTTTCAGAAGTTACCGTGGAAGTATGAGAACTTGAGAACTGCTGTAGATGTGCTGCCGGAGCATTCACCCAGTACTGTCCGGTGATATTTTCGTATATTCAAATTTAATTAACAATAAAACTACTCCTTGCACTTATTTTTCAATTAAATAGGTAAAATAGTAGTTGAATAAATGACTTTGAGTCTCTAAAGAAAAAAACTCGGATATTGAGGAAATTATAGGCATTTTAGTGGGCGGTACAAATTTGTCTCGCCTTGGCGCTCAAGCGGCTTAAAAAATTGGCAACCGATAGGGTTGATGACTTGTAGTTACGATAGATAGGGTTCGCAATAAGGCATCGCAACTAGTGCTCTCCTCAGTTCTTACAATATTTAACTGGTGGGCTAACAAATTATATAAACTCATAGATTAACGATGCTGTACAATATAGCAATTGAATGATGTATTGACTACCTAAAGCAAAAATATAATAGCAGTCGGTGCTATTACATCTACTTTAATGGCCAGCATGCAACACTTCAGGTCAAAAAACTAGGAGTAATCCCGTGTTGCAAGCATCAGTGATTTCGTTGATCGCGCTCGATAGAATGTCACTTCAGTTCTTTTTGCTAAGGACTTTGCTACAGCCTTCGCAAATTGTGCAAACAATCAATTTTTCATATACGATAAAAAGTAAAAAGACGGATTAGGATACGAATCGCAATGTACTGCGTTCACGCTAATTAGACTCATGAATCCTGGCATTGTTTCTCCGAGATTGCCACACGAATTCGTTTTTTCACTCCTAATGTGCTGAAACAGATCACTGTAGAAATTTTCCTTTCCTGTTTTTTATTCCTTCCTTTAGCTTAGCACACATTCGACCCGTGGCAGAACTTCCCAGTGCACGGACATGCTATGTATCTAACGGGCGATGTGCGGGCATATCGGAGGTGCGGTTATGTATGGTAACCTCAAAGTTTAATTCTAAACGAAGATCGGGTTCGCGCAAGCAAAGATCAGGATGCTGCCGTAACACCAGTAAAACAAGTTTTACTGGAAATTTTCGCCTTAGGAATGCAACTGCTCACGCGGCTGAGAACCAGATTTTCCTCCCCTATCTATAGACGCAGTCTAGCAATATAGAGGTATAAAAAGAAACTGGAACAACGGAAACTGCCAGGAGCATTTGCTGCTTTGTCTGTAATTTTTTTTTTTTTTTTTTGACAGTGAACGGGATTCTGAACCCGTCTTGTTGCGTCCATTGCATCATCTGAATCAGAATATATTAGCAGGTAAAAATTTCGTTCATTTAAATGAAGAAAACATTATGAAATATTGCTAAAACGAAGAAAATAAGGAAAGAAATGGCTGATGGAGGCGACTATTTAGTTGAAACTAAGTTTAAAGTTAACAGCCTCCAACATTTTGTGGCTTGATATATTTTAAAATGTGTTAATTGAATCGATGGCAATCATATTATCTCCATCATTTATCACACTGTTTCAACATTTATAAAACACCTTTTCCAAGTATACTAGACGTTAATATCGTACAACAGGTAGACCAGAAGCACACTTTAAATCCAATCAAATTATTTATCCCAGTGTTTTCAGAGCAAGTTAATCGGAAATACATCAACAGAGCTCTTATTGAAACTGTAAATTTTTCTAGAGTTTCTTATGTTGGTTTTAGGTCGATTTCATTCCTAGCTGTCACTCCAACCCAAAAATTGACCAAGTCAGTTATTTGGTAAGCACTCATGCGCTAATCGCAAATAATATTTTACTAGCTTGAACCTGCAGAAATTCCACCGAACAAAAGCAAACTTTTTCAGTGATTTCTCAGACCCGTATCGGCCATATTTTCCCTTATCTAATCAAGCAACCTGTGGAAATTATACAGAAGTAGAGCACTCTGAGAGCGCATACCTCCGCCAAGCGAGGCAACGGTAACGAAAAATTCACTTTTTCTTTAAAACCATAATTTTCTTTGTATCAACTCCAAAAAATAATCATTTGTGCCCTTTGATATTATTAACAGTTTGTGCAATTTTCGTGAAGATCCGTTCATAACTTTTTGAGTTATGACAAACATGAGTCAAAGATACAAACGAAGAAACTAATCTGCACCAAAATTTAATTATTTGTGTCTTTTAAGATTACTAACGACTCCTATAATTTGATATAAATCATTCATATTTTAGAGTTATTGTGCTAACGAACATAAAACTAGAAACAGTGACTAATGAACGAATAGATTAATCCAAAAATTTCGCCATTTACTCTTTGTAATACACCTAACAACTCACGTAAATTTCATCAAAATCCGTGTATAACTTTTCGAGTTACGGCATTGAGAAAAATGATGCAGACAAAAGAACAAACTGATATACGGATCTTCACCAAAAGTTAATCATCTGTTCCTCCTAACATACCTAACAATCCCTGTAAATCTCGTCAAAATTCGTCCATAACTTTTTGAGTTACATTGGTGACAGCAGAAAGACAAACAAACAGACTAACAGACAAAGAGCCAGACAGATAAACCCGATGAAAACATAACCTCCCTGGCGGAGGTAACAAAAGTATTGTTACTCGATTATGATACGCTCGTACCTGTACCATGTATACGAACGTTGAAAACTTAGCTTCTAATATAACAATAACTAGCGGGACCCGTGGAAATTCAACGGTTGAATAAAGTCTATACCTTCCGCAGGCATACAAGCAACTGCCCTCCCTGAGTTCGGATGACTGTTGAATTTCGGGAAAATGCTTGGGATATTCGGACATTTTAGATAGGCACAAAAAAATAAGGATTTATGGACAGTAATGAGGATGAGAACACAAAAAAAAAATTCAGCGATATTGTTCGGCAGTGGACTTGTATTCAGGATGAGTTATTTTATAAACTATCAGTTTGCCAAAAAAAAATTCAACCCTGACATTGGCAGATTAATTACATAATTATGTTATGTGCGTCTCAACATATGTTTCAACGATCGATGTAGATATACAGTATTGCATACTGAGAAACATGTCTTGTTGGCCAGCGTTTCAGCTTTGCTGCTTTTGGTTTCCCAGTTTTTTCTCGAAAACTTCTGTGGCGATTTTGAAGATTTTGATCTCAAAAAAATATTTGTAATTTTCAGCTCTACCTGCACGCACTATCAATTCATCCCTAAGTGCCCAAACAACCCTGTCAGGGTTTAAAAAAAAAGGATGAAATGGGCTTGTTTCATGAGCCCATTTTTTTTTATTATTGGGTTAATAAAAATATTAGGAAACACTAAATCATATCTCTCCCGAGTGCCAAGCAACGTCTTCACCCTGACAGAGTGGCAGATGTGCCTAAGGTTGAATTGATGGGCCATGCAAGTAGATATAAGATTGATAATTATTTTATTTCAAAATCATCAAAATTTATGCGTTAGTTTGCAAGAAAAATTAAGAAACTGATCAAAGTATTAGCGTTTAGGGTAAACACGGTTGCTCAGCCCTAACAGTGTTCTGGAGGAAATTTTGGAAAAACGAATGGTACTTGCTAGTCGGGAATGATAAAATAGTGTTTTAAAGGAAATTTTTTTTTATTTGCCCAATAATAAAAATTGGCGCGTGGGACAAGCCCATTTTTCCCCTTTTTCAACCCTAACGGACAATTTTGTAACTAAAACAAGTTGGTAGCCGATGCAAATGCAATCGCAGCTGCAACTAACCTGTGGTTAAAGTGTAAATATGCTGTAGAAAACGTTCTTCACAATAGCAACGAACCGTTCACACGCGCAATCAAGTATGAAACACAAATATCCTCTCAACAGTATTTTCACCGAATGAATGATGGGCGTGAGCGGAGCAAAAGTCCCTTGTGTGAACTCGCCATAGAGTGCTGATATAAGGAAGAGACTGGTAGCGACCATTGGGGAGGACTAACTAGCTTCATCCCGCATGCTGCCCATCCTGCGCTGCCTGGGAAAGGCCTCCTTCTCAACTAGTTAACTAGTTAGTAGCATGACGGTACATCATGTCGTCACCGATTGGTTATCCAAGTCGAGTGCGCTAAGCTCGACTTCTCCAAAACTTGATGTGTAAGCTCTGGTTTCGCTGCTATAGATCGAGTTGCAGGTGTTGAAGGCAACCCGAGTGTCCTCTATGTAAGCGGAGGACGACTCCAGTTTACAGAACAAAAGTAAGAATTTGAGGGTCTCAGTGGGAATCGATCAAGAGTTACAGAGGGAATCGATCAAGAGTTATACAGAGGGAATCGATCAAGAGTTACAAAGGGAATCGATCAAGAGTTAACGCGTGAAACTGGACTGAAGAGGTCGAAACCAAAGCATTTGTCTGAAGTTCCGAAAAAATCGTTTCGGTTTTATTTCCGCTGCCCATTGATCCCATCTCAACTGACAAACACACTTACCTTGTATTTCTCGATGTGCAGAGAAGCTCCAAGTTGCATTTCTTGAACATTTTTCTTAATTTCAATGAACAGCTTTTCTCTCAGCACATTTTTCACCTGCAGGGAGTCGTGCCAAACAATCCTCAGAACTTTATTTGTTTCCATCAAAGTATTGAGACTCAAGGCACACTTGGTTGGGCGCCAAAATCAAGCCTTTGAGGATTTACTTGTCCGAAACTTCGGATAGAAGCTTTGGATTTGTCAATTTGATACGTGTTGCAAATGTTTGAAGCAACGCGATTGTGTTGAACCTGCCTAAATCTCCATTTTACGGAGCAAGATTGATTTCCTGGAACTGTTAAGTCTAACTATTTCAGAGTCAATGCCTGAAATTCAATTCAATGGGTCGAAGCCAGCGCATCTGCTTGAAGTTTCAGACAAGTCAGACCTCG
>LQNS02278094.1:65668130-65680149 GCA_001587735.2 Parhyale hawaiensis | reverse complement strand
ATAGCCGAAAGAAGCCGGGGTGTTAATCCCGGTGTCTCTTTGGGAATGGGCCTCTTGGTTCGTCTACTGCCGCCTATCTAATATAATCTAATATATTCAGCCCGCCAAAATGGGATGTGAATGGGAAAAAATACGTATTTTTGACAGCTCCTTCTTTTTACTGCTAACGAAGGGTGTAAAGCCAAAAGAGCTGCTCACGATATGTGCGCTGAGTGTGGAGACGGTGCCATAGATGAAAGGAACGCTCGTTATTGGTATGCCAAGTTAAAAAGTAGAAATTTTGACATCAAAGACTTACCTCGTCCTGGTCGACCAGTTGAGATTGATGAGAACGATTAAACTATCTTTTGCACTAAAATCTTCGTCAAACGACAAGAAAACTGGCAGAGAAAATGTATTACTTCTACATTACTGTACAGAAGCATGTCATTCGATGGAAATGTTCAGAAGTATGGATCATGGGTTCTGCATGCTTTCAGTGACCGCAATAAAAATCTGCGAGAAACAACCTCCACCGGTTTGCTTGTTCACCACCGCTCAACTCATGGACATAATTCCAACGATTTCTTTACGGAATTGTTAGTGGAGACGAAAATCGTGCTTGTACATCTTACCGTCTTTTTCAAATGCTATGTGCGGAGTTGAGTAGTTGAGTATAAAACTGATGCTGAAATGAAGGCTTTGTTGGCTGAATTTACGAGTCACAACCGGCAGTTTGTTTTCACCTACCACGTATTGCAGAACTTGTTGAACGTTGGGAAAAAGTTGTAAGAAGTAATAGAGAATATTTTATTGATTAGTTAGTATTAATTTTTATTTAACCTGGCAAAAACCTTTAAATAAAGAAAAACACGGCAGGAGCGAAGTTCCAGCCTAATATTTTGGCTTTCTTTCAAAGATAACTTGAAAAGCGAATCTTCATTAGTGCCTTATGTTGAGTCAAAATATTATTTGTTTGCATTAATCTCTGAACTTTCCAATAAAGTAAAGAGAGTATGTATTTCTTATAAATAATTTCATTATTGCATTAAATTTTGCTATATTTGCTTTGTGTACAGCTCAAAAGCTCCTTCCAGGCGATCAAAATTTTGCTCGGTTATTATGTTTTCTCTCGGTTCGCAGACACGAACACGTTTAGTGAGGCGCTCGAAGATTGACATGGATGACAGATAAGGTGCTAAAAAGTACCGACAGGAAGTTCAAGGAAACTCAAAGTTCGTGAATTACTTTGTTGTGAGGATAGTGTAATGACAATAATATGTGTATGGCTTCATGATGCAATGCTGCATAGTAACACAAACTTCTGTTTTCCTCTATTTAAATGAACACGGAGAAAAAATTTTGTCTCTGTTTGACTGCAACTTTCTGGGCAGAGGGAAGCATTTGATAACTATAGTAATTATGTTACCAATAGTAAATAACGGCAGGTTTTCGTTTATATGACGACTGTTACTACTACTGTTTTTACTACCAAAAGTTACAACGGAGTAGGATTTACCTTTTGAAGCAAGAAATGCATGTGTACGTTGTGAATCTTAATGGGAAAGTCCAGTACTGTACTGATTCAAAAATAGGGATAGGGAGCTCTGTCTCCGTCGCTGCTGCTACGTGTGTGGGAGCTGCTAGTCAATGAACTATTTAATTATGTGCTCTATTTTTCATTAGTGAAAATTAGGTTTTACCCGCCAAGAAGCGGCTACAAATGAAATAGACTTTGAATATTAAAATGGGCGTCGAAAGTTATACTTGAATGAAACGCTAATTTTATTTCCCATGTAAACATTCAAGTACTTGAATGGCTTCAACGACGTACCTATAACGGGACTCTTTGAAAGAGACCCCAATGATTCCTAGCGAAACAACGGTCAAAAACTCAAGCATAAAGCCCGAAGAACAACCTTAAGTCAGCAGTTCTTTCTCTATTTCTTAGTGGTCATTTGGAATAGACTCCCTTCCGACGTTGTTGGTGCAGAGTCGCTCAACTCGTTTAAAACTCGTCGTGACATACATTGGGAGAGACTTCCTCCACAGCTAAGGACTCCTCTTCCACGAGTCGCAAGCACTTAACAGCCAAAGCTTCTCAGGCCATTTTAAGCTGACTTATTCTCACTTCCGCTCCATCTATATATTTAAGCTCCGCATATCAGCGGCTATCGATCATGCTTGCGGGCATTAATGACCATCGCTCAGGCGCAGATTCTTCTCCCGCTTCATCTTTATTTCTTCTTTCTTTTTTCCCTTTTGTCTTCCATTTTTTCTCCTCTCGTTTCTCCATTCCTCTACATCCTACTAACATAATGGTAATAGCTCATAGAGGGCCGGTGTCTTTTTGGGAATGGGCCTTTTGGTTCGTCTACTGCCGCCTATCTAATCTAATTTGGCTAATCATATCAATTAAATGATATTCAAGACCACATCGATAGCTTGCTGAATACCGGGTACCACTACTGTCTGCGGCCGATGAAGGCTATCCTGTGCAATTTTCATCACTGTATAGTGAAGATTTACTAAAGTGTTTTGAATTACGCCAGAATAATGGATCTAGAAAGAATTTCACTGTCGAATGGCAAATGCCTAAGTGAATTTGTGAAAGAGCTGTTCTGCTCTCGTTGCTTTGAAGTGCTCGCCAACTCTTGGGTCCATGCCGACTGGACGCTGAAGAGAACAGTTTTTGTTTTTCTCTGGCGATCCCAGGTTTGTTTTGATGCAGATTGATGGTGTAGATGCGGCTTAAGGAAAACATACAGGCATCTTGTACTGATTTCTATGGAACCATGCGATACTTGACTAAAAGAGTCTTAGTTAATTTTCGGTACTTGTGGGATGGGGGGAGGAAAGGTGGTAAAGATACTCCCAGAGCTACTGGGAAGTCATGGCTCAGGTCTTCCTGTCTCAGAGTCTCTACCCTCCTACTGAGGAGGAAAGGAAAAGAAAAGATATGTAATATGCGAAAACTGGATCCAAATATAGAGAAATATCTTGCATATAAGAAAAACACCGAGATACAATATGCTTGCTTGTGCTACATTATTAAAGTGGGAAACGTATCGATGGGTGAGGAGTTATTATAATGCTAGTATTGCGCGTAGACAACATTAGACTAAAGTGGGTCATGAACGATACCGTTTTGTATATTGGATTGGCTATCCTACGTTGTAGGAACTCGGGCTGTAGGAGGACCGTTTAGGGTACTTTAGTCTTAGTTAGGCCTTCGCGACATATTCCTGTCCTGCCCACTGTGTATTTTCCTGTCACGGGCACTATGCAAACTTTTTTTTTTCAGACACCTAATAAATGCTTTGCCCGGTTTGGTTATTCATTCCTATGACAGCATTCTTCACCTGCCCGCTTAAGGGTTAGCAATGTTTTGTTGTGTTCGTAAGCCCAAATCAGACGGGAAGCAAAAATTGCTGAGAGTGGCTTTTCACCAACACATGCTCCACCAGACTAGGCGAAAAGGTTACGTGAGGAGCGAATTCTAAAGATGGTTCTAAGCCAATCTTTTTCGTCCAGTTTAAGTAATTCAAAGCAACTTTCGAACCAATTTTCCCTGCTAGCTATTCACAACTACAGCATGTAGAGTCTATATTTTTCTTAAAACTTTACTTTTAATGGTTGCGATTCCATCTGCATTGTGAAAAGTATGAAACGAATTTGAATGTAAGATTACAACCAGTGTGGCCGGAAGAAACGTACTTTTCGAAGTTTCGTTTAGAAGCTTCAAGATCGTATAAATCACTTGTCGCTGAGTAGATCCTATAAAACACTTAGTCGCTGAGTACAATGTACAGGGAATATAAAATTGCCAATATATATGGACGAGTAATAAATTTTATGAAGCCAATGTTTTCCCTTTTCCCTTTCTATGCTACTTATAATTATTTTACCCCAAAACAATGCAACCGCGAGCACTCTCGCTGCTGCGTGTGCATTGACATGCCGCGTCAAGTTGCATCAACCCACAAAATTGTCCTGTCGAAATAAGCGAAGATATCACTCGTCTGCTTACGGCTTTAGTCGTCTAATATTCGTAAAATTGCCCAGGGGAAATATAAGAATATATTCATATTTTAACATCCAGCGAAAAATACTGATGCAGAAGACATAGGTCTTATTTTGTTCAGATTTGTTTCAGTTTTTCGTGATTTTCTAAAAATCCGCACCTTTTTTGAAGGTGTAAACCATGGCTGAACTACGTTAACAGGTTACCTCATCGCTTGACCATTTTGAGACGGTTCTGCGCATCTTGTCGTATGACGTCAGGTGGAGAGAAAAACGTCGGTGTTGCACAAGTTTCAGTAGTATCCTTTATTCATTTATACCAATATTTCCGCTTCCATGGGCTGATAATTGATGTTCAGCTATTTTGAACACGGAAGAAATAACTTGGTGAACCTTCTTCTTTTTCCTAAAGCTCCGGAATAGCGAAAAAAGTGGGTTTTGGCAGGAAAAGAGTATATTAAGTTTTTGCTCTCACCGGTGACATGTACTGTGCTTCAAACATTTTTTTGCCCCTGTAAAATGAATACCTACTGCGTAGTTATTAGCAGTAATTCAGTTTTCCCACCACATTTTACCATGTAAAATCGGAAAACGCCAATTTCTCGTTAAAAAGTCATTAAACTTGAAACAAAATCTTTCTTGTTAAACTTTGAACTCATGTCTAGTTAAGTTACCCCAATAATTACGATTTTCTCAGAAAAATCGAATGAAAATGCTGTGTCGACAGGGAAATTGTTTAATCACATGAAATACCGCCTTCGAACGAGTAATATATGAAGCTTGAACTAGTAAAAACACTTCTCCGTTTGACCATTTGCAATACTTTGACGAGAAAAGCTCTTTAAAATACAAATTTCACAAGTAAAGTTTATAAATTTGGAATTAAATTACTTTTTGAGCGATTAATACTGCCCCATTAATACGTATGCAACTGTAATTTTTTCCCTTTAAGCCATGTTCTTCAGCGGTAATTTATTATGGCGAAGTGTACTAGTATGTAAAATTATGTATATGATGATTACAAAATATGCCGTATCAGTCCATAAAAAGCCGTGGCTATGTTGTTGCAATTAATTTTTTCACCTGTCAACCTATTCGCTTGACATTCAATTGCCTTATTTCAAGCAAACGGATTTTTGCATCACACTGTTAATAGCTGTGCATGATAGTGTATAAATGATTACCTTTCTGTTTTTGTTCATGGGTGCCCAGGCTCACCGTATTTATTAAGCAAGTAACAGGCATAAACCAATTAACACTGTTTGCTATCTATCTCTCCACCTGACGTCACAGGAGTAGGCGGGGCTTAACACCTACCTGCGCGTGAGTTAACCTGTTCGTTGTGCAGCCATGGTGTTAACTGCACCGAAAATGTTGATCGCTGCCGCTTCTACAGCATCGTCGCGTCATTCCGTCGTCTCTTTGTGTAGTGAAAACTATAGAGAAATATTTGTATTTTTAGAATCAGTAAAAAAGCTCATTCAAGTTCTATACTTTCTTTCTAGTGTAAATTGTTTTTAGTTTTATCATAATTACCTGTGAGTTATTGGAACGCCATTACGTTGGTGGACGCCATTTTCCTCGAGCATTGCGTCGGTGACTGTTGAAGGGTTAATGTGTCCGTAAGTTTGCCCAGTAAGTTAATACAACAAAAAGTGCTTTCTAGAATAATTAAGGCCTGCTCTAAACAAAAACGCTGTCCATTTTTTTTTTTTTTTTTTTTTGTGCAATCCATTAATGAGGACTTAATGCTTTTTCCCAAAAAAAAGAAGCAGCAAAAGCAGATGTATGATATTTCTCGTGGATATTAGCAGACCATTCCTGCCTGTTAGAGCCAAGTTGTTTTCCGGAGGATCAGTTTAGAAACAAAAACCTACGAATTTTTTTTTTTTTTAATCAAATTTTGCCTATGTTAGGGTACATTACAAAGAGCGAATTCTCGTACTCGTTTCGGAAAAAGTCAACGTCATCGGCATTGACGTTTCAGACTCATATTCGAAAAACGAATTTTCCGTTACTAGAACAGTTTTTTTGGCAACAGCGGGGCTCTCACTCATTAAGGTTACGTGACCAGGACTGGTTCTGCTAATATCATGTAAAAATTACACCTGTTTTTTCGTGTTTCTTTGTTTAGGAGAAAACCTTGAATATCCCTCTGACTAACGGTTTGCACATAAAAAAAATTGACGTAATTTTCGTTCTGAATACGCCTTATTTATTCTAGAAAACACTTTCTTGTCCTATTACCTTACCGAGCAATTTTACGAATTTTTACCCTTTGTCTTCATGCCCGACCTGTTGACCTCATAAATTTTCATCCAGTATGTATACAGTACTATGGATGAGTTCCAAATTAGCTCTCTCGAACAGTCCCCATAGTGTACGTCACTTTTTTGTCCTCTCTTTTGCAACGCCGCCACGATGGCAAGGATGGAATACACATACATATCTATATTATTAAGTACAAGTAGAACATTATGGCTCCAATTACCTTTGTGGGATATTTGAGGCAGGTAGCGATGTAGCCCTCAGAGGTACAGACCCGGTAGTGTTGACTCACTCCTTCATGTGCTGGGATATGCAAGGTTGGACTTCCACCTGGGCACAGCATCAGAGTAACTCAAGTCGGCAATAGCATTATCAAGCAGAAGCAATTAATACTGATATGTCAAATTGCGTAATGACCAGCCCTACTCCAGTACTCATGCAAATTTAATTTTAAAATTTTATAGTCTTCTAAATATTAGAATGCCTGTAACCTTAAAAGTACAACAGTGTAGACTCCGATAAACACAACTGCTGCTGTAACCCCGTTTGAAAGGTGCAACTTTTCCCACACCTCCTTACTCGACGAAAAATTTTTCCACTGTGTAATCTTCCCCTTGTGTAGCTTGGGATGCTAATCTATGCGATTTTCCATCAATTGAGAAATGTTTCTGACTCTTGACGATATCCCTTACCAAATTTTTTTCAGCGACTTGAGAGCCAAGGCGAGACGAATATGTACCACCCAATAAAAATGCTTAGAAAATCATCGAAACTGGAGTTTTTTTTTCCTTTTGAGTCTAAAATTCATTTGTTACTTTATTCTTTTTACTTCTTTGATTTAAAAATAATCCCTAGTAGTAGTAGTAGTTTTAATATAAATTAAACTTGAATATACGAAAATTTCGCAGGACAGGACAAGGCGAATGCTCTGGCAGCACATCGGCAGCAATCTTCATACGTTCTCGGTAACTGCAGGAGCTACAGATAACTGTACAGTGGTACTGCGCTGATAATTGAAGCAGAGAACAGTTAGAATGGGTCAGACTTCAACTAAGCCTACTCTTCTTGCAGAAAAATTGAGGCTAATCAATTATACACTAAACTAGGGCTTCAGTAATGCTTCAGCTATAGCGGCGAGTTACTTTAGCAGCGACGGTGCTGTTGTCAATGCTTCAGCTCCTATTATCAACTGCATGTTGTAAGTTTAGATCCTGATCTTTTACTTCAACGAGCTGAACGTATTATCGCTTCTATTTTTCATTTTTAGCCTTGTTTCTGTCATTTAGTAATCATTTCAAAAGTTATTTTTATAAAGAAATTTACGAATGCACACCAATCAAACGAAGAAGAGTGCTAGTGGGCGTCTGTCTTTCGTGCCCACTTTCCTTCCTTCCGGATTTCATACTCCTACTTGCTCATACTTTATTCGGTTCTTCCTCTTCTTTCCAGACTTGCTGTTCCCATGCGCGTTGATCCTGTGTGGGGACACCTTCGTGCACTGGTTCCCCGTTTCTATCGACTTACTACGTGTCTTTTACTCTTTCCTCTGTGATATTGTCCCGCTCGGAAACGGAGGCTTAAATTTTCTGACTATAACTAACTATGATTTCTAAGACGTACTTGTATTGCTTTGCTTAAGAATGCTATCCGTTAGTATGTACAGTCCAAAATTTGGCGTCTTAAAGCCAGCAGGAAATTACCGGTCCTGTCATTTGTCCTTTACTTTCTAGTCGCAGCGCTCGAGTGTTTGCCATGTCTGGCTAAACAAGAAAGTCCACTGTTCCCTCAGTAGGCAGGCATTCACTGAACATTTGAAAAGACGTCACAAGCATCGCTACTGACACTTGTTAAGCCAGTTGACACTATGGCTAACATTTTACCAAATACTTTACAGACACAGAGTTGTGTTTGTGTGGATACAACAAAGGATAATGGACTATCGTCTGCAGGGTGTTTTAGGGAGATTCTACCGTACTGCAGAATATTGTAGAAAATATAAAAAAAATAAACTGCATCGAATTATTACCACCGTGAAAGATGCTATGATATTCTGTCTCTCTCCCTTAATTTGTCTGTCCATCTCCCTGGCTATCGGTCCGTTTGCCGTATATGTGGATATTTTTTGTCTATCTATCTGCCTTTCTTTCAACAACATAACTTACAAAGTTATGAAATGATCATCATGAAACAAGTGAGAACTGTCTGTAATGTCACGAGAAACAGGTGATATAATTTTGGTAACGATGATCAGTCGAGCGTTTCCTCTGTCTGCCAGTTAAAAACATAACTCAATAAGTCAGGGACGGATCTTTATTAAAATTACAGAAGCTGTTAGGAATGTTACCAAGAGCAGTTAGTTATATTTTGGTGATAATCTGAAATAAATCAAGAATTCTGAACCATTTTAAATTTTTCTTGAGACTTCGTAGCTTGACGGAAGTCCGCGCTCTCGGAGTACAGATCTAGTTATGAACTAACATTTCTTAGGCAGTACTTGAGCATGAATGTAAAATACAACGGTATGAGTACTTTTTCGGAGTGCATACGTATTGAATTCATATTTTTTTCTGACAGTGTATGTGAATTATTACAGTTTTCTTTCGGATACAATTCTAAAATTTAGTTAGCCATGTTTCATTATGAGCTATTTCATTACCCTGACAATTGAATTCACTATACATGACGGCCCAAAAAGTCCGATATTGCTCTTGCAACTAAAATACCACGTTAATGAAACATTTCCTAATTAACATGCGGACACCAAACAAGCAGCACATCATGATATCAGTAAATACCATGCAACAAACTGCTTGTGGTGAAGCAAGGAATGTGTTTATCAGCAAGATATATCACTTTCAAAAGTTAATCAAAGGTGGGTGACAAGCATTGAGTGTTAGTACTCCAAAATTACTTAAACCTTATCAAAATTAATTTTACTCTTTACCCATGCTCTATACATCAACACTGTTGCATGTGTTTCTCGCTAACACCGTAACAAAATGAATGGCGGCCCAGAAGCTCTCTACAATGTTATCAAATAGGGCCGCCACGAATCTCATAAAGAACATGTGTTGATTGCGTCACCATGAACCTCTCGTTTTCTGTTTGAAGTTGCAATCTTTAGTAATACTCTTTTCATCGACCTTTCATCAATAAACCGTGCAATGTATTTGGGAGTTATTCAGGCACAGCAAAAAAACTCTTGCGTAAGTTTGATGTTGAGGTATGACTATTAATCCTGTAGGCACTAAAAAGTTTCAAACCGTTTTAGCGTCTTGTGCTATCTCAAAATGCGTACGTAGTGGCGTCGAACCCCATCCGAAAAACAACTGGAGCATCTCCTGAAACTCATTGACGCTGTCATGGAGAAAGAGCTGAATGCTATTCTGACAAGTATTCTGCCCCGTCTCAGGGCTGGGATCCGTTACATCAACAGGAAGATGAAAAAAGAGGCAGAGAAGAATGGGCTCAAATATATTGACCTATTTCCCTTGTTTGAGGACTAAGCGAGACTATTTCTACCTGATGGGATTAACTTGAATAGCGCTGGACACCGTTTTCTCGGTCAACTGCTGCTCGATGAGACGGCTTCAGCTCTCCCGGCTTTGGATAGCAGCGAGTACAAAAGCATTCATCCCGAAATCCAGCAGCCTCACCAGCCAGCCCCCGTTCACTCACCCCCTAACGATTGGCCACTAATGGAACAAGCTGCTGCCCATGTCCCACCAGCTCAGTCCCCTGCTACCTTCCCTGCTGGCATCCCCCGTGATCCTCAGACCTCATTCCCTCGTGAGGTCCAGGTTGAGGGCTCTTCCGGAAGCAAAGACGAAATCATCACCCGAACGCTTCTCCTGAACGAGGAGGAAATCACTACGAACCCGGATGTATCAGTGCAGATGTCACGCCTGGGTCCTGTCCTCCACCTCTCCTACCCTCCATAGTCTCCACCCTCGTGCCGAGTGGCCAACCATGTTTCTGGAGGCAGCGATAGAAAAACACCTTCCGACGCCTGCAAAACCTCCTTGAATTCATCCAGAATTGAACGATCGAGTCCGACAAGCGTTTTCCAGGTAAGATCACAGTCCCAGATACCTGTGGCCAAAAAACGTGGATCTCTGCCGAGAGATCATCGCTCCCTTGTACATGGCGTTAGTGCGACCACACTTAGAATTTGTTGTTCAATTCTGGTCGCCACATGTGTAAATATAGAGATAAGATGGAAAGAGTCCAACCCAGGGCAACAAAATTGATACCTCAGCTGCGAAATGTGCCGTATGAATGCTGCCTAAAAGAACTGGGTCAGATCTCTCTCGAGCAAAGACGTCTCAGGGGGCAACAAATTGAAACATTCAAGTATTTGAATGGCTTCAACGCCGTACCTACAACGAGGCACTTTGAAAGAGACCTCAGTGATCGCTTGCGAAACACCGGTTAATAACTCAAGCATAAAGATCGAAGAACAACCTTAAGTCAGCAGTTCTTTCCGTATTTCATAGTCAGCATTTGGAATAGACTCTCTTCCGATGTTGTAAGTTCGGAGTCACTCAACGCGTTTATAAATCGTCCTGACATACATTGATAAAGACATCCTCCACAGCTAAGAACCTCCAGGAGTCCCAAACGCTTAACGGCCAAGGCTTCCGGAGCCACCTTAATCGTCTTTTTCTCTCTACCACTCCAACTACAGGCTCCGCATGCCAGCGGCTCTTGATCGTGCTTACGTGCATTCATGATCGTCTCTTTGGCAACGACTCTTCCTCCGCTTTCTTTTTTTTATCCAGTCCTCTACATCCTATTAACATAATGGCAATAGCTCATAGAGGGCCGGGGCGTAAGTTCCGGTGTCTCTTTGGAAATGGGCCCATTGGTTCGTCTACTGCCGCCTATTTAATCTAATCTAATGCGTATCTCTACCATCAAAATTACATTAGTGCCAAATTTCAAGAGCATCGAAAGAACTACAATTAAGAGTGGTATCTTCGTGAAGTGTGATGAAGTCCGGCACTCTCTGCTATCACATTTCTTCCAGTCGATTGAGGTAAGTGCATTAAGGAGGTTAACTCACCTATGTTCTTCAAAACAATATGGTTGTGGAGTTCTAGGCACTGTTCTGGCCGGGTCAAGTACTTGGATCTGGTGCCGTGAGGAAGAATCTTCGTCGCCTTTGTGATCTTGGTCTGCGTTAGCAGGTACGGGGTGTGTCCGCTGGACCCGAACGGAGTGTTTCGGAGGTCAGATGAAGCGAGGTACTTGCTCAAGGCCGTATCGTTCGCCCAATTCAAGTTGTAGAAAACATTCTGAAAAAAAGTTGAAACACACATCACTGATGTCATTTTATAACTCTTTTCCATAAAGCATATGCGATTCTACGTTACAAGCTTTTCATATAGATTATCTTCATGTAGCAGTCATTCGAAGTATAGTTCACCGCGGAAATGTTTCACCAATCACACGCATTGTTTTGCTGACTCGCGAAGACGATGCTGTGAAATCCATAGTTTTCTCTCACTAATTTAGCCCTCTCAATCATGAAGAACTTAAATAAAAGTACTGTTGTAACGATAAAAATCATTTGTTTTACTTTGTCATTATTAAAATCCACAATATAAATTGTAAAACTCTCATACCAGGCCGGTTTCGATAAAAATCATCATCAGTGAGATCTGCAAAGAAATAAAGTATGTACATTAAACTATTTTCTATGCGATTGTTTGGAAATAACAATTACAAAATTCCATACTTGTGCAAA
>LQNS02278094.1:65635273-65647370 GCA_001587735.2 Parhyale hawaiensis | reverse complement strand
CCTTCCTATTCACCACAACAGTGACTTAAGACGAGGATGTATTATTTATTAACTTATTTATCATATAATTCTCCCTGGGCGGGAGGTTTGCTTAGATTATTCTATTACAGCTTACATTAAAATTTGTATACATTAATTACATAACAATATTACAGCCATGAGTTTACAACCTAATCAACAAGGCTCAGTGCAATCACATACCAAACTAATTAACTGAACTTGCACCGAAATAGCATTACCTGACGGTCACCCTCGCACGAGGAGCAATATAATATGTAATTACGTTTCTGCTAATGTAACAGCTTGTTCCATTAAAGTAAGGTAAATGCAGTTATTTCTTCCCGAGGAGAGATCTGCATGGCTTAATGCTTTCCCCTGATTGACTAAATACTATTACATACAATAACATCCAGTAGGTATGGCAGTACAATACAGCACGACCTACAATACAACATGTAAATTCAAAATTATATATTTATATCTCACAATAGGACGGCTTTCATTAAGTTAATAATTATTTCCGCCATAGGGCGATCCGCACAGTGATGCTATTCTGCCAGAAGGCGCAATTGGGAATATCCTATCTCGACATCGGCTCTCCTCTGCCATGTAGTATTATTTCACTGAGTGCACTACCAGTGGCAGGAAAAAGGCGCAAAGAATAGAGCAAGACACTCGAGTGGACGGCCCCTTTCATGTCCTTCCACTCGAGAGAGACTCGAGGGATCCCGCGTTCGAGATCAGCAGTCTACCTCACGGAACAGAAAATTAACTACCCAGTATGGGATTAGAAGACCAGGCACAATTCACTGCATGATAATAATAAGCTTATAGCTGAAATTTGAGCTCACGCAGTTTTAGAATATAACACATTCTTGCCATCGAGGGTATCTACATATAAACAAAAGACAAGTCGCCATACAATTCCATTTCACATGAAACCTACGAGTGAGCTACTTGTGAGTACCTCCACGTTAACATGGGGCACATTTCCCATCAGAAGAACCACATTGCGATTAACGAAGATATTCAATCTCGTTTATGCACAGAGGTGACATTTGTTAAATAAAAGCAATTATATACCAATATACGGCGCCGACGAAAATGAAGGACTTTTAAACTGATGGTCACAGCTTATAGGAAAAGCTAGTAAAAGGAAAGAAGTTAAAGTGAATGAAATCTCGCCAGAGTAGAAAAATGGATACTTTCAAAGGAGGCAAGGAAAATAGTGTGCCTAGAACGTTTCACCAAAGTCACGGTTACCAACGGAACTCAAGCAGCGGCTTTCACTTAAGTTGCCGTAGCATGGCATTGGTGAAGCTAACAGAATCGCCGGTGCTGTGGTTCGTGGTCTACTTTATACTTTCTGAAGGACAGTCTCGCAGTTAGGCATCAATAGATTACGCGGGTGTTACTGCGCTGCTGATGCTGCATACGTGACGTAATAAATTCAGTTGCTGAAGAACTTATGCGTGTCGCTGTAGTTACCATAATCAAATTGATCAGTGAAAATGTAGAAGTTTCTACAACTTGTGGCCAGCTACAGCTGTAAATACTCTTCTCTGGGCCCTATGTGGTCATTTATCTGCCGCTCGAACCAGTGCATGTGGATGTCCTAGTCACTGTGTATGAGCCAGGCGACTTTTGTATTCTTTAAGGCAGAATACGTAAAAATAAGGAACTGTATATTATTAATGAGACTAAGATTAAGGCAAAGACGATCTAAAAGACATGCCTATTTGAAAAATATGGACATTTCGACCATATAGGCCATTATCAACATTAGGGAATATGAGAAATTTCGTAATAATTCCAGTGCAGCATATGGTGAAATTCAAAAATTAAAAACAAAATAAAAATAATTGCTTACAAGCTAGGCTACACGATTGTGGGGCTATTTTCAGTGGATATGGCAATTGCATTTAATTTAAGTTATGTTTTCTTTGCTAAAATATAATGATTCAAGGATTCTAAGATCGGTAGGTGAATTAGCAGAGCCTATGATTGAAAAGTTTCGATGGAGAATTGGAGTGTCGCACTGTGCTGCGCGACTGTGTATTCATGAATGTGATGGCCTTGCAAGCGAGTAGCCAGTTCTAAAGCTCATACCCAGATGCTCAAACAATCTAAGCCTGATGGCGCTCGCGGATGCCTCCACGTACACCGACCCACACGATTGGCAACAGTACTTATAAACAATAGAGGAGAGCATAGGGACAGGAGACTTATCTTTAAGTGAAAACAGAGTACTTATCCCTTAGTTGTTAACTAAAACAATTTGTAGGTCAACACACATAAAATATTGGTTAGCTAAAGCTGTTAAATCTTTTTTCAGTTTCTCCGACTGATGGCCGCAGAAAGACAGAGACATAAAAAGCTTCTTTTTCTTCACGGTCAACATGTCAGCATTAGCAGAAAACTTAAGATTTAAAAACTTCTTTATGCAATCGTTCACTAAATGAAGAAGATACCCATTTTTTTAAATTACTGCTTTAAAAATTCAAATTCGATATATACAGTGCCTAGACATGAGTATTTGCACAACTCTATTTCTTTATGTAATTTTAGAAATTCAGGGTCTGCTTTAGGATAATTAGTATAGGGAGTTTATATAACATATATATAATAGAATATTTAAGCAGAACAGTCAAATGTGCACGTATAACAAGAAAATTTAACACAAGTAAAAGCAAAGAGGAACAAAAGAATTTGACCAAAATATATATGATGTTGAATCTTTGATATTTAATAGTATAAGTTGAATAAATTAGTTTGAAAATTATTCTAGAACGTTCACGAAACGTCTCGAAACAAATGCAATGTAAACAAACCACAGCCGGCGCAATCATTATCTCACTAGACCTCGTTGAAGTCGCGCACACTCTCACTAAAATGCCCAAAGTTAAAGAAATCCCTGAAGCTACTCATAAACGGATAATTCAATATCGTAGTGAGGGATTAACTCATAAAGTAATAGCAGAACGTGTCAATGTTCCTTTTTCAACGTGTTGGAGTAATAGTCCGCAAGCATCAGGTGACTGGGGCGGTCTCCAACCTGCCAAGAGCTGGAGCTCCGCGTAAGATCATGGGCCGTCCATACCTCGTTTCCGCCCTTCGTCCCAAACACCCAGCCCACTCTGTTGTCACCGCACAGGCTGGCCCCCGTCTCATCCGCCACAACTTAGCAACCAAATTCCAACCTGACATCAACCACCTACTTACTGATAATATCATGCCTTCCCCAGAGTACCGGTCAGCGATTTCCTCCCTCCACCGATCTGCCGTGCAAGCCTCACTAGACCGCCTACCCGTCAACAGGGTTTTGGGCTTTGCCCCGCAGGAGATTTCGCCCGACGAGGCGGTCCTCCCCCGAGCGGCACGTTCCACTCTCTTACAGTTGCGCTCAGGCTTCTGCTCTGCCCTGATGTCATACCGCCATAGGATCGGACTGGCGGATTCCGACTCCGTCCCCGAGTGCCACCGCGCCCCCCATACCGTAAACCACCTGTTTGTGTGTCCCGCCCACCCTACCGCTCTCCTTCCTACCTCTCTATGGGACAGCCCTTTATCTGAGACTGACTTCTTGCGCTCCCTGCCTTCCTTCTCAAACCTTCCGCCACACGCCCGACCCCCTCCGGAGCCGCCCCCCACGTAACAACAACAACATGGGTCGTTCTCGGCGCTACATGCTGCGTAAGGTGACTAATGACCCAATGACAACACGTGCTGACCTTCAGAGTGAACTGGCGTCTCAGGGACAGCATGTCAGCAAGAAAACTATTGTTAGGGAATTGAACCGTACTGGAATTCATTCTCACACTCTTCGCAAAACTCCTATTGTTACAGCAAAACATGTCAAGAGCCGCTTAACATTTGCCAAAGACCACCTGAACAAAGGAAATGAGTTTTGGGAAGAGGTTATATGGTCTGATGAAACTAAAATAGAAATTTTTGGCCGAAACGAATCTCGGCATGCATGGAGGAAACGTGGTACTGCCTATGTCCCCAAGAACACCATCCCAACCGTGCAGCATGGAGGGGACAGCATCAAGATGTGGGGTTGGTTTACTGTCCATGGTGTTGGGGATCTTCATATCATTGATGACAAGATGAATAGTTTCATGTACAGGGAGATATTAGAGAAGAAGATGCTTCCAAGTGCCAAAAAATTCTACTGACGGCGGAGGTGGACCTTCCAACAAGACAACGACCCCAAGCTTACTGCGAATTTAACGAAAGAATGGTCTCAAAAAAGAAAATGAATGTTCTTCCATGGCCTAGCCAGTCACCGGACCTTAATCCAATAGAAATTTCGTGGCGTCTTTTTAAATTGGATGTCCACAAACGGTGTCTCAAAAACCTTACTGAATTAAAGGTTATCTGCATGGAAGAACGGAAAAAAATACCATCAAGTGAATGTGGAAAGTTAATTTCCAGCTATAGCAATCGTCTCCATGCTGTTACTGCCAATAAACGTCACACCACCAAGTACTAATGCCATAATTTTTTTTTCGTCAAATACTTTTGTCCTTCATTACTTTTGCTTGTCTTAAATTTTCTTGTTATAAGTGCACATTTGACTGTTCTGTTTAAATATTCTATTTTATATATATATATATATGTTATATAATCTTCCTATTTTAATTATCCTAAAGTAGTCCCAAAATTTGTGAAAATACATGAATAATAGAGTCCTGCAGATATTTATGTCTAGGCACTGTATATGTCGATGACGCTTCCATTTTAGTCCTTGATCGATCCCATGCAAATTTATTTTTAGATTACTTAAATGCAAAACACTCCAATGCCAGTTTCACAATGGAAACACAGATCAATAATAGGTTTTCATTTTTAGACTATTTGGTTCAGAGCAAAGGCAATAACTTCAATGTTTTTATTTATAGAAAAGATACTTTTACTGGCATGGGCCTCAGCTTCTTTAGTTTTTGCCCATTACGACTTAAGACTCTTTTATCTCGTGCCTATGAAGTTTGTTCAGATTTTATATCAGTGTACAATGAATTTGAATATTTAAAGCAGTAATTGTGAAAAAATTGTATACTCTTCATTTAGTGAACGATTGCATAAAGTTTTTAAATCATACGTTTTCTGCTGGTAGTGATATGTAGACCTACAAATTGTTTAAATTAATAACTATAGGATAAGTACTCTGTTTTCACTTAAGGATAAGTCTTCTGTCCCTATGCTCTCCTCTATTGTGTATAAGTATTGTTGCCAATCGTGTGGGTCGGTGTACGTGGAGGCATCCACGAGCGCCATCAGGCTTAGAGTGTTTGAGCATCTGGGTATGAGCTTTAGAACAGGCTACTCACTTGCAAGGCCATCACATTCATGAATACGCAGTCGCGCTGCACAGTGCGACACTCCAATTTTCCATGGAAACTTTTCAATCATAGGCTCTGCTAATTCACCTACCGATCTTAGAATCCTTGAATCATTATATGTTAGCAAAGAAAAACCTAACTTCAATGAAATGCAATCGTCATACCCACTGAAAATACCCCACGATAGTGTAACCTAGCTTGTAAGCAATTATTATTTTCTTTAATTTTTGAATTTTACCCTTTGTTACAATACAGTACGTTACCTTTGATTATGCAAAAGACATTTTTCCTTAATGTTTCAAGATGAGTGTCTAACTTTGAAAAATCAATATTAACCAAATGTATGGCTATGTTGCCAATATAAACAGTACTTAAGAACTACAGTACAGTACAGTACTTGTAAAATATTTAGCCATTGGTTAAGTTTATCATACAATTTGCTTATTTACGAGTTTTTTACTGTTACCTCAGCTTAGGCAATAAACTAATAAAAAAGTCATGAAGAGGAAATAAATACAAGTTATCAGGAATATTATTATTAAACGTCCAAAACCAAAAAATTATAACCAAAACAATTCAATAAACACTAAAACAAGTGTTCTGTTGTGGCAGACTTAACAAATTAATTTTGAGCGTGGCGACCTCCATTTTTCATAATTTTTTAGGACGATTATCAACGTACTTTGTCAGGTTTGATATTTCAGATGGTGGAATAGAATCTGCTGGTGTTTTTACTGCATTCCCCAGGCTTACTTTGCTCGAAAACTGCCGACCACCTTCATAGACCTTCCTCTTGATCATTGCCCAGATTTTCTTAGTGAGATTTAAATCGGAGCTAGGTCATAATCCTAATGGACTTGGATCCTCCATCCGCAAGCCAGTTAACACATGTACCGTGCTCGGTGTGAGGGAGCGTTATTGTGCTGAAATACCAATTTGGATCTGCGTGCGATGGTCACCTCATCAAGCCATGGAATCAAGTTGGCTTCAAGAAACTGGCAGTACCTTTCTGCATTCAGTTTAACTCCTTCTGCCACTTCAAATGTACTAATAAGGGTGTCACCTACTATCCAGGCCCAAAACATTTTACCTCCACCCCCTTGTTGACCCTTAAGCTGTGTCGGTTGAGGTCGGTCATGGAGGACCCATCCAAACGCACATCCTTCTGGACCATCAAAAGTGGCTCTGCATTCGCCAGTAAATATGGCATTGGATAAATTAGTTTTTATGTTCTCATCAGCCCATTTGACCCTATTTTCTTTATGAGTTTTTGTTAGAAATGGTCGTTTAATTGCCTTTTTCATTTTTCCTAACTTTTGCAAAGCCTCACGTCTTGTCTTTCTGCTCAGTATTGGGGCTCCAGTGTCTTTAAAAATCGCCTTACTGGTAGAGAGTTGTTTTCTAGCGATTGAAACCTGCAAATGTCGCATATCCCAAGCATTCACTTTCCTCGTAGAGGCTCTATCCGTAGTTTTCAGGCTGACCTTACCTTCAATTGCATAAGCCTTAATTGTTCGGTGATCACGCTTTAACTCCTGGAAAACTTCGAGTGTTGTCTTACCAGAAGCCAATAGTGAAGTCACTCTGATTTTTTCTTCACTTTTTCAATCGCATTTCTTGCCCTAGTTGACTAGACAGTGATGTTGCATAATCTGGGGTAATAGCAGAGCCCCGTGCGATAAGCAAATGTTGCCAAAACGTGGGAAATTGTTCCGTTTTCTTTTTCTCTGATTGTTTTTATAGTTACAACATACGTGTGCACTATTATTGTAAAATTTCCTATATTTCATAATGTTGAACATCGCCAATATGGTCGAAATGTCAATATTTTAAATAGACATGTCGTTTAGTTCGATTGTCTTCTCTTTAACCCTGGTTTAAAAATTGTGTCGTCTTTTACAACCGAACTAAATAATGAGATTCGAGTATATAAAAAATTAATTCGCTTGAAGGTACAACAACTCCCGGAGACCCTACAACGTATTCTTCAAGTAAAATACTAGACTCGATAACCGTGAGGCCTACTGAAAAAATGGCGTGATTAGCAAAAATAGCGATAGTAAAGCACATAAATTTCAGGCCAAGGAGCCAAATAAACAGAAAACACGTGCCGCCTTGACAAACCCTCGACACATCTGCTCACGCAACCAAACTCAAAAGTAACAAAGTTCACATGAGCAGCCAACTTGCTGCTCTTGACTCGTTGAAATGCAGCAAAGCTCACTAACTAAACAGCACTTGTACAACTGCTCAGTTTATCTATGAGACCCTGATCGCGGTGGGAGGCAACAGTTTTACCAAAGGAGACGAAAGGAGGAAAGTAAAATATGATAAGTATTTGTATCGTTACCGTCCCAGGTCAGTTTTCCCACCCACAGCGTACACCGTGATGCATGTCGAAAAAGGCGCGGAATGCCCAAAAGGAGGGTGCTCTGGCAGGAAATTAATGCTCACGGGAGCAGCACGTTGGAAAACAAGAGGAAAACACAAAAAAAAGAGAACGTTAAATCTGTAATCAAAACTGTTAAAAAAGACAAACCTCACCTGCATGCAGACGAGGGTACCTAGTCCGATGCAAATCAGGAATCCTGTGATGTACGCCAAGCTGCCTGGTAGGCCTGTCAGAGTCATGGAGGCAACTTGTACGAAGGCTCTCCTGATGGAAGGTGAACGATAAAAATTTTCTGTTATTAATTCCTTTACAAAATGTTCTTTTCACACTGCGTAACAAAGTAAAATTTCATGTTATCAGTGTAAAATATTGAAACAAAATCATAACACATTTTAACAAAAGCACAATATGGCGATGGTTAGAACATTGGAAGCATCTTCGACAAAAGTCATTTCACGAATTTAATTAAACACAATTTTTTTTTTGTTTATCATCTTTCCCGAAAACTGCATGGCATCGGTAAATATATGCGGTAGAGAGCTTATGATAACAGTTACAGGTGAATCCCGAATTTGCCAAAGCAACGTTCATCCCAATTCAACAGATTTGGGATTTTAAAGATTTTCAAACATGCAAATTTGCCATTATAACTTGGTAACATTTTCTGTGGCAAGTTTAATCACAGACAAAAAATTATTGACCGGTAACAGCATAGAAATCAGTTCTTAGCTTAAAGCATAGCTAAATCATGAGTCAAATACAAGTAAACTGAAAAAATACATTCCTACGTAACTTACTGTAGGAATGAGAACGTTGCTCGACGTCTGGGCTGGTTCATGTTGATAGATATTGATAGACTTTTCCAGACCTAGTTTTATTCAGCCAAGCTTTCGACGCAGGTCAAGTTATAGAGACTTCGATAGGGTGAAAATCTACAATTATGCGGAGCTCAAATACTGCGACCCATATACAAGATACATAGTTCAAACTTTGACTATATTGTGAGCTACATAAATTCTTACTATTAAGAAACACTAGACATGCATTTTATATGAAGAGTTGATAATCCAAAAGAAATTGACTTCAGGGAAAACTTCACTGTGTTTTCAAACGTTAAAATGCGTGCATCTCCAGCTGTAGGTTGCCTGCCCATGTTGGTCAATACAATTGTTTAAAGTATAATCTTGCGTTCTCTGACGCAACCTACTGCGGGAGACGCCACATTTTAAAACATGACAAAACTTTGGACTTTATCATCAAATTAATTTCTTTTGAGTTAACAACTTTTTGCATCAGACGAGGAACAAGCTGATCCAGCAGTTTTGAACAAAATAATAAGTTAGTGCAGCGAGCGATGTAAAACAGAAAAGTAGAATGTTGGCTAAAGATTAATGCTTTTGAAAATAATTGTTATATTATTTAAGCGAAATTTATTTACATTTACTTCCACAGAAGAAAAATGTAATATTTTAATTTTCATTCGATTTCTGTTTAATTGGGAACCATGTTAACATGTATAATTTAATCACAATACATACAAAATAAGTATCTAGAATTATGTAAATTTCCAATTAGCCTTTCGCTTCATTACTTTACTCCTAAAAAGAGTTAATAATTTGGTAGTGTTTACTGCCCCTAAATCTGTGCTCGCTACTGTATCTACATAGCTCAGTTGGTGGATGAAACTGGCAATGACTGAACGAAACATGAGAATGGTAGCCTTGCGGGGCGTATGAGAGCTTACAGGTACGAGGTTCTGTGAGAGAAATGGAAAGTGGCAGCTGTTCAAGTTCGCTACAGGGAATGGGTGTGGTACCATGGAATGAAAGTTAGGGTACCACAGAAATCGCAAAAAAATAGGGCACTCAGAGAGTGCATATCTCCGCCAAGGAAGGCGCTGCTAACGAAAAATTCAAACTAGTCGTGAAACAAGAATTCACTATCACCACCAAAATTTGGTCCTTCTTGTCTCGTGATATATCTAACAGCTTCTGCAATTTTCTTAAAGATCAGTTGGTGACTTTTGAGTTATGTTCCTACAATCATACTAACGGACCAACCGATCATCGACAAAATTCGGTCATTTGTGCCGTTTAACATTTACTAGCGGGACCCGTGGAAATTCCACGGCCTGTTAGTTAATATCCATACTTTTTATAATGACGCAATCTAACCTTACGCTATTATAACTCACTTTAGTTCGCCTAATGCAGGTTTTCAACCTAACCTACCGATAAATAGTGCCTGTTCCTTAATCTTAACGAACTGCCTCAAACCTCAAGTGCGAGAGTCGAAACATGGCAATATTTCTCCCTTGCGCTGCTGTGCATGCAGCTTCGACTTATCTAAGATTATATTCAATAACTGCTCAAATTCCGAGCCGCGGCAGCTATTCCACTACAGCCAGGGCCACGTGCTCACTTTAGATTCTGTCTCTGAATTACTTCTGAGTTTCAATTCACAACTGGACATGTTTTGCAATCGATGTGTCTTAGTAGATTCAACCGTTATCATGCACACAGAAAGAACTGTTCCAAAAACGTGAAGCGCTCCCGTGTTCCAAATTGAAAGTCACGCAAAAACTATGCGTCATTGCAACTCCAAAAAACTAACTCAAAAGTTGGAGGTACATATTTCCAAAGCTTGGCCATTGCTGCATGTTATAACGTACAAACTGACAGAAACGACTCATACCTTAGATATTCTTTTTAGTGGCATAGCAATGTCCAATCAGATACAGAATTGCACGGCAATGCAACTCTTACGTAGACGTGCGCGTGCGCTAAGTCAATTTGTACATGCACAACATATCTAGACACTATATTACTGGTGGATCTCGTAGATATCTTACCAGCAAAATTTTTGTCCCTGTATATCATGATAGTGATATAAAGACAGCATAAGCAAATACAACAATCTCGTTTTTAGGAGGTAGTTTGCTCATTGCTTCCCTTCTATATTTACACGCCTTCACTATCCTTTGTTTATCATTGTCTGAAGATAACATTATTTTAGACTTCGGTATTTTTAACGTTTCCATTTTCATAGGTGTATTTGATGGTTTCAGTTCTACTGCGGGACCTGTGGCTGCTTTACACTTAATGTGCGATAGCCTACCAATAAAATGCAACACTCAGCCCATTAAAAAAAATTATTTATGTCACTGAAAGTACTTTTACTGTTAGTTTACGTCATTTCTCTAAACATCGCAATTGAAAAATGCACTTTAGAATGAAGCAGTCTGTATAAAACGGCTTTGTTTGAAGCGTATTATGGCTACGATCGGATTTTCCCATATTTGGATCGGTATGCAAATCCAGCAACGTGAATATTACAAGAAATTAAATTTGGTATCACGGAAGGTATGATACGTACAAAATGAACTTCATGTCTTTGTTTCGAAACAGGCTGAAATTTTTACAAGTGCGAGCTGAAAGAAACCAGCTGTAGTTGAATTTCCTTATAGTGAAAATCAGAGCTTCTTCAAAGTAAAATTTTCCCTATCCTTTATTAATGAGCGTAACACCCGAAGGAAGGAACGGAGGAACAACGCTATTAATATTAAAGATAGCAATCCCTGTAAATTTCTTCTACATCTATCCATAATTTTTGAGTTATGTTATTGACAAACATAAAAATAAACGCAGGAAAACAGACTAACGGACAGACAAATCAACATTAAAAAAGGGTCATATGCTTGAGGTCAAGTGTAAAACTTAGTCTGTCTAGCAGGCTCAATTTTAACAAAACCAGAACGCCTCGTGGCGTAAGACTATCACCTTCGGAGGGAGTAAATTCGTAGGTTCAATTGAGTACCTTCAGTAGTGTTCTACCAGCTCCACCCTTGCCGTCTATAGCTTCGGAGCTCCGTTAGTCGTGTATTTGCCTGTTTGTACACGTGGCCTGCGCGTTATCAGGCCGCCCCCATTGTCCGGCCACAGGACGCCGCTTTGTTTGTATGAGCCGGCTTTGGGTTTGGGGCTCTGGGTAGCACCTGAGTTGGAGGAAATGCCACTCTAAAGGCGGATGAGACCTTTTTGGTCCAACGGCATCCCTGAGAGGAGATGAAGAGGCTGGTGCCATAGCTCGGTACTCAGTCTTCCGCAGTCTGCTCCTCTCTTCCTTCCCTCGGGTAGTACCACCTGATGCTCTTTTCCTTTCCTTTCTCTCCTTCCTCTTTTCGGCCAAAGCCCGTACTGGTGATGGCAGGAAGGGTCTGGGGCGTGTGGATAGCTGGCCGCTCTCGTTGCTATCACGACTGTCGATTTGCTTTTTTGTAATTTTTTGATGATTCCCTTTGCTTATAGTGTATGTTTATTTATTGTTCTTTGCGTGCCTGATAACTAGATATCCGGACGTG
>LQNS02278094.1:65521959-65532833 GCA_001587735.2 Parhyale hawaiensis | reverse complement strand
TAACCCGCGTTAACCCTCGGTAACCCATGTTAACCGTGGTTTACCACGGTTAACCCTCGTTAACTCCAATCAACCCTCGTTAACCCCAACCAACCCTCGTTAAGTCTATATAACCCTCATTAAGCCTAGTTAACCATCGGTAATCCCTCATTAACCATCGGTGACTCTCATCACCCCTCGTTGACCTTCGATAATCCTATTTCAACCTCGAAACACTATATTGTTATAATTAGTTAAGCCTTGGTTACCCTAGTTTACCCTCATTAGCCCTAGCTTACCCTCGTTAACCCTCGATATTCCTCGCTTACCGTAGTTAACCCTCGAAAAGCCTCCTTAACATTGGTTAACCATAGTTTGTCGTAATGTTTTAATTTGAACTTGACTTATTTTTGATATGAAATTGATTTATTTTCATTTGAAATTGATTTATTTTAATTTGAACTTGAATTATTTTTATTTGAACTTGACTTATTTTAATTTGAACTTGACTAATTTTATTTTGAACTTGACTTGTTCTAATTTTAAGTGAAAAAGGCATATACGGCCCATGACCCGTTGGGTCGTCATTGCGATCGTCTTCACTCTCGCAAAAAAAAAGCAGGTGTTATTTAACTGGATATAGACAACCCGCTATTCGGCCGTCCTCTTCTGCCCGTCAAGGTGCGACCCGTTAGGTTCACTATCAATAGATTCTTTGCTTCTCTAACGAATATTCAAGACCCAGGTTGTAAGCAAAGTCAAATTATTCTGGGGATTACCCAATTGCCGAACTATGACTATTTCTGAACAAACAGTTTTTATTTGATAGGATTATTACTTTCACCTATCAAATATTGCTGTTTGTTCGGAAATAGAGTTAGTTCGGCTATTGGGTAATTCCCATTTATGTTACGTAGTTCAATTGTATAGCCCAAGGAACCGACGAATTGATCATGCCCGTTCTTGACGCCCAGCTCAGTTTAACTTCCGTATCATAGATACAATCGAATTCAAGTGCTAATCCATGAAAAGAATGCGACTGCCCCCACCCCCATTACCTCAAATTTCTTCTCGTGTAAAAGTGAAGAAAATGTCTCAAAAAAGACACAGATAAACAAGACACAAATAAATAAACAAGACACAAACAAGCATGAGCGGTTCACAGACTTTTAGTATAATATAGATAGATTAAGAAGAGATGATGCTGTGTCAGCCTCAGTTTACCTGGCCTGATGCGTACGATCGTGCGAGCCGCACCCTGATGCTCATCTATACATACGAGTCTCAGACATGCATCCGACAGATCATTGCACGGCCGACAACCATCCGGTTGATGCTGCGCGGGTGTGACACTCAATCCCGCTAGACGAGCTATCTACACTAAAGGTCTAATACTAGGGTGCTTCTGCAAGAGACATTAGCATAGTGCACCAATGTAGCCAACATATAGTGCTATAGACTACCTGATAGTAATGTCAGTGATAACCTGTGCTATATACTGTGAATATATCAAATACAAGAAAACTGTGTCTCACTGCCAGCGACTGGCGATCCTACAGTTGTTCGTGGAGATAGTGGGAATCCAGCAATATCCCCAAGACAAGTGATAGGAGCTTAGTACAGACATACCTACAGCTATTACAGAGAGTGTGTGCGAGCAGTTCTAACTGGGAACACTTGTACGATACGATAGACACTTATGCTGGTGAGGCTTGCCAACGCAGCGGCAACGCGAACCAGTGTATCTACGCAGTGCAGGGCCGGTTTGGAAGTTATCTGGCAAGACCCCCAACACTGCGCCTGCACAATGCTAACACGCATGATATATAGATTATAGCGGTAAAAGAAATTTCAGAATAATTGTACTTACATTAGGATTAACTATTGCTATTTGGTTTGCCTAAAATGTAGTATTCGACTTCAATTGGCTTCCCACAGGTATTGTAAAAGTCAAGTTATGCCTGTTTTAATAAATAACTTTTCTAACGTACCAATATGTATATGGGTGTTAAACCTAGTAAACGTGTACAGAGATATTATGTTTCACATTTTATACGTATATGCAAAATATATTACCGGTTTATATGGTTGGTTAACTAATATATAACAACTATAACGCCTCGTGGCGTCAGACCATCACCCGCGGTGAGAGTGAATTCATCGCCGTCATATTTTATTGCCAGCTTACTCTAGAGTTTTGACATTTTTCACATCTCAATCAACCCACCTGGCTCCCTGAAAAAGTTCTAACCTGCCTTTTGGGTGACGTAATAGATTCAACGCTGTCATTTTGAATGGCCAGCTAACTCAAGATTTTTGCCACGTTTTCACACATCAGTCAGCCCACCTGACATTAAAAAAACGTTATAATAACTCTAGTTCTTCCGCCTTTTTTTTCTGGTGAGCAGATAACTAAATTCATCGTCGTCATTTTTATAGCCAACTAATTCTAGTTTTTGGGGCATTGGTCACATCTAAGTCAAACCATCTGACTCAGTACAAAACATTATGAACATTGCTCAACTCCTGCTAATTCTTTTTGGTTGGACAGACAAATAGACTTACCTATATATATTAACAGATGAAGACGGGGGTTTTACTGAAGTACTAAAGTTTCTGCCATCACTTACTGATGGCGCAGCCCACTAGGAACATAATAGCTTGGTCATTATATTTAGCTTGACCAGCGCTTTAAAAAGTAAAACCAACGAAGTTCAAGTCAAGAGCGTTATGTTGCAGTATTATATGAATTCTCTGAAGTTTCGTTGATCAAAGTCAGCGAGTTCAGCAAGTTTGATTATTTCCACCAATACAGAAGCGTTACGAGCAGATTTTGATGAACAATCCACAAGTAGAATAATCATATAACATTAGTGTATAGGGACTGGAAATAGAACTGCGTTCTGCAGCTGTAGCCACGAAAAATATTTTGTTGAACTAAACGTTAGCGATGAATCGCGAATTTATTTACACCTCGCTAGACTGCATAAAAACTTGAACGTCGACCGGCTCAGAGCGAGTCAATTTTATGAAGACTGAGAAGCATAAAACGCAGTTAGATAGCTTGCTTGCTGCACAAAATAACTGAGCGATCCCAGGGTTTAATGGCTACGTATATGCCAGGTCTGCTCCAGGGTCTCGTTTTTCCGTAGGTAACTGCAAAATCAAATAAAACAGGTTAGTTTGTAATGCTATCAAGTCAAATCGGTCATACCCTCTTCTACTTCAGAGTTTGTCCCACCAAATTGTTGTGAGTTCTTCCAGTCTCTGTTATTTTTTGCAGCCCATTCATCTACTACTCAGATCACTTAAACCCATTACCGTTAACTCTGTTTCTAAAGCTAAAGATTATTCATAAACTACACTAAAATAATTGACGGCCAATTCAAAATGCTAACACTTAGGTCTTACGAGCAATGGAAGAGACTTCGATAGTACGTTTTTAAACTAACACATGGACCTCCAACGAGATGTATGCTGTTCGTGTTTGTGCACAGTAACGTATTTGTTGATCAGTAATACATACAAATGTATAAGTATAGAAGAACGGTGGGTGATAATCGTTAAAATCTAGGACACCACAATGATCTAAAACTGACCAAAATTAACATTGTTTTTACCAATTTCTGTTGTTGAATGCTTGTCTATCCAATTATAGTAATATAATCTCTACGTCACTATGAACAGTTTCTCTTTCAGGTCGCTATATTAGAAAAGATCTTATCTGAGCATCTTCGAACAGCCGCTCGAGAAGCCTGAAGCAGACTGGGGTTATTTCTGCACGTTGAATCTAGCCTACTGTCATTGTTTTCGTCCAGAAACTTTTTGCACCACCATGCAGACCTATTCTGGGGCAGCTTTAGGGACAATCGGTCTTGGTTCGACGGCCCCTTCAGACAGAAAACACTTTTTCAATACATTTACTGCCCTTTTGTTCTTTGACTAAAATATCAGATCACAATGGTGAAGAACATCGGTATCAGTTTCAACTTCAGTCAGTACATAAAACAGTCTGATTAAGAGCGCATACCTTCGCCAAGCAAGGTATTGTTACCCTGATACTAGGATTGTATTTTCTGTCTATCACTAAATTTGATCATTTTGGCCTCTTCACATTAATAATAGTATCTGTACTTTCCTTGAAGATCAATCCGTAACATATTGAGTTATGTTTAAGGAAACGTTATTGCACACATTAGTCAAACAAACAAACGGACACACTGATCATTACCAAAACTTGATCATTTGTTCCTTCAAACATTTTTGCAAATTTCTGAACTTGTCATAAAGATCTGCTTACAACTTTTGGGGGGAGTTAAAGCAAACGTAAAATGAAACCCAGAGACAAACAAATAAAAAGAAAGACGAATTATGTCGAAGATATGGTCAATTGCTTTTCGTAATACGAGAAACAATTCGTCCATATTTCATTGAGATCGCCCATAATTTATTGAGTTATGTTACTAAGAAAAATGGCAAGCAAACAACAAGTTCATCAGATCTTCATCAAAAGTTAAANCGCAGATTTTAAGCCGTTCCAAGCAGATAGTTCGCAGTTTCATGCAGGGACTCTCGCCAGTGACTGCACAGATCAGTAGCGTAAAAAACGTGCCCAAAGCGGACGTAGCGACCTCGCCACTGCATCGCGGCGACTCTGGAGTCTGCGGCGAACGTCACCGAACTGCTCGAAAAACTGCACCGATTTTCAATAGGGAATAGTATCTGTACTTTCCTTGAAGATCAATCTGTAACATATTGAGTTATGTTTAAGGAAACGTTATTGCACACATTAGTCAAACAAACAAACGGACAAACTGATCATTACCAAAACTTGATCATTTGTTCCTTCAAACATTTTTGCAAATTTCTGAACATGTCATAAAGATCTGCTTACAACTTTTGGGGGGTGTTAAAAGCAAACTTAAAATGAAACCCAGAGACAAACAAATAAAAAGAAAGACGAATTATGGCGAAGATATGGTCAATTGCTTTTCGTAATACGAGAAACAATTCGTCCATATTTCATTGAGATCGCCCATAATTTATTGAGTTATGTTACTAAGAAAAATGGCAAGCAAACAACAAGTTCATCAGATCTTCATCAAAAGTTAAATATCTGTTTCACCTAACATGCCTTACAATCCTTGTAAACTTCATGAAAGTCTGCCCATAATTTTTTGAGTTATTTGGTGAAAGATCTATTATAAAAAAATATAACCTTTTTGACGGAGGAAAAAATGCAGTTTTCAGGATGAAAGTATCGACCCTGGCTGTTTCTTTGTCCTCTATTACTTCCAGTTCTAGCGCAAGCCGTACCCTAGACCCGAGGGTAAATTTGCCTTCATGTGCACAGGATTTGTTAGCTCCCAGTCAGTCTTTGCGAAACCGATATAATGGTCCGCAATTTGCACAGCAGCGATTCTAAATAGATTCTGCAGACCTAGTGCTTGTGCCTATTGCTCCTATAGGCCCTAGAGTCATATTATTGAATATGGTATCTTTTTATCAGTACTAGATAATAATGCACGTCGTGTTTATATTTATAAATATGTTATATCATTCCTGTTACGCTCTATGGGAATAAGATAGGAAGAAATTCAAAGCTGAAGAGTGCCGTGCGCTATCTATGATACAGCGTCAGAAAATCGGTCACAGTTGGCGAGAGAATCCATGTAAGATCTATATATGAACCTGAAAGTGGCTGCATGAACGTGTCTGTGAATGTAAAGGTGCTACCGGAAATACATGAAGGCTAGGTCAATATAACCTTGCATACAGACAGACTGTTGAATTTTCCTCTGATAAAAAAAAACAGGGTTCTGCTGAAATACTAATTTTCTACCGTCATTTTTATGACGGTGTGGACTACTACATGATATTCTATAGATTGCGCGCGTTTGGTGGATTTGCGCAATCGATCGCGCTGTGCGTTTGGTGGATGTTGTAGGTATTAGGCCGTAATTTCGGGTAAGTTGGATTATATTCGGGTTTAATGTCGGGTAGGTTAGGGGAGGCAAGGACTGTTTTTTTTCATTTAAAAATTTGAACGATCCACCAAACGCGCAGCGCGATCGATCGCGCAAATCCACCAAACGCGCACAACATATATACCGGTAGTGCTGATATCCAGTTTTTCAGGCAGAATGCTCAATTTTCATTTAAGAAGCCCGGTACAGGTGACAATGAGGGCTTTTCTGAAGTACTATTTTTCTGCCTTCATTTACAATGACGGCTCGAGCCACTAGTAAAATAATTTACATAGAGCTGTAACTATTCGTGCTGAGGCCACAGCCCATATGAAATATGTGCAATCTTTGCTAAAATCAGCGGCCTAAATATCATTTCCTATTATATAACTAGCAGGGGAGAATCTAAGATTCTATTTATGGTGTGATGGTCAAAAATGTTGTGGTAATCGGTCAGTTAACAAGAAACACAACTCTCCCTCCACCAGTTATTTCTTCTGACTACAACGCACTTACAGGTCTGTGTTTGGGTCAAAGTTCCGAATCTTCACTAGATACCTAATTGGCTTGGGACTCGCTGCCACCATTGGTATGGAGGTGGATTTGATTACGCTACGTGACACAAAAAATTTTTGCATACTTTGATTTTTTTTAGACTAGGCCTATATAATGATTTTGACCAGTTGAACCAGATACTAGCATTCATTGCTGTATACAAGTTTTTTTTTTAACAATTTATTTTTACAACTTCTGATTTCCAAATGATTCATTACATACGGCAACCCAAAAGTGAACTACATTAGCTGTTATACAGGGTATTACAAAATTGTTGACACAAACTCCGGCTCCTAATAGAAAATATTGATACAAACATTATTTCATCAATAAAAAGTTAAAAAATGCTTTGTTTTTAAGATATAATACCTAGAAACGTTTAAAACTCCGCTTTCACAACACGACGGCGATTTTGGAGGAAAAAGGAAGATGAGCCATTAGGAACATTGAAATTGACAAAATTCGGCAAGATCGACTGCATAACCATATTTTCATATTTTTACAATTATCTGAAAATCAATTTTTCACAAAATGAAGGAAATTTCCAGATAAGAGAAATTGGTCATAATGGTCCTGTGCCTTGGCCACCAAAGATCTCCTGATTTATCTCCTTTAGATTTTCTATGTTAGGGCACAGAAAAAGTCTTATTTATGAAACACATGTCGAGTCGGAAGATGATCTTGTCGCCAGAATTGCTGTAGCTGCATTATTGAAATGCTCGGAGTCCTTGGCAAGGTCTGGACCTCCCTCCGACGAAGATTTCCTACTTGTATCTATGCTCGGATTCGGTATTTTGAACAATTATTGTATCGAAATCCTTGCTAATACATGATCTCTTCTCAATTTTGATTGAATATCACTCTTGAGTACTAATAAACAAAGTGTTGCAAATAATTAGTGTACTGATTTTCATATAAAACGAAGCGGTTCTTTGAAATATTTTATTGATGAAAAATAGTGCTTAGAATTACCTCAGCCAAGGGGGAGATGTTTTCCTCGGGTTAGTCTGTCTGTCTGTCTGTCACCAAAATAACTCAAAAAGTTATGGACGGATTTTGACGAAATTTACAGGGATTTTTAGGTATGTTAGGAGGAACAGATGGTTAACTTTTAGTGAACAGCAGTCCGTTTGTTTGTTTGTTTGTTTGTTTGTTAGTCTGTCTGTCTGTCTGTCTGTCTGTCTGTCTGTCTGTCTGTCTGTCTGTCTGTCTGTCTGTCTGTCTGTCTGTCTGTCTGGTTGTCTGTCTGTCTACAAGAACTCCCGGTGTGAAAACTATCAGTGCTAGAAAGCCGTACATAGGCCTAAACTGTAGGCTAAGTAGTACCCTACAGTTTAAGCTTATGTACGGCTCTCTAGTACTGCTAGTTTTCATACAGAAAGTTTTTAAACCCAAGTTGACGGCAACTAGCATGGTGGACGGTTAGTAGACATGTTACCCTATGAACAAATGAAGAGAACCTAAACAAACTGAACAAAAATCAATTATCAATAGAATATTGCATTGAATGAAGGCAGAAACTTTCAAAACACCAGAGGCAAGAGCTGGGCCGATATGGCGCCCTGATTTACTTTCTTCGAAATGAAGCCTAATTTACTCGTCATGTTCCGTTTACAGTACTGCTGAACAAGCATAATCAAGCACATCACCCTATTTTTTGCCCTAATTCATTCAATCTCCCGCCCTGACTGGCCAGCTGCTTGAGCTGCTCCCATACAGACAGCACAGTAAATGGTTGTCGCCAGATACAGAAAGTTTTAGCGATGACTGTTCCTATGGGTGCTCTCGCGTCAAGAAAATAACACTGCTAATATTTTAGTCCCATTGATCCCTCACGTTACTCTTTGCTTCCTGAATCCAATTATAATCCCGCTAGCTTAATCATCCCGCTAGGATGAAATAGTATTCTAAAAAGTCACCTTTGAATGTTTATTTCTAATAGTACTTCATGCAAGTGTTAAAGACTTAACGAACACATGTGCTATCTGAACTTAGAAATATATTTTTGTAAGTTTCATATGCATTAGAGAATGTGTAAATTTAATGCACTGGCCTCTGCGTATATGCTTACTTTGGGCTATCATTGGGTGCAAAACGGTGTCTTCAATTTATCGATAAATGTCAGGTTATCTTATTCGCCGTAAAAATGCCATTTTTCGCATTTTTCGCAAATGCCATCAGCATCGCAGAAAACATCAGCGAGGGACTATCAATATTACCGAACAATTCGCGCTGTATGAGTCGCGTACGTTGTGTGAATTCCTTAAACTCAATTTTCTGTCGCGTAGTGAGAATATCGCGCTAGTTAATCTCGCTATGTGGGACTTTGCTGTAGTTACGTACATGTGTAGAATATTGGAGTACAAGCGGTAATATTCCTACCAACGGTATAACCAGCTAGAAAAAAATTACTGTTGCTATGTGATTCAAATAAATCGTATAAGTCGAGGATCACTTACATATATGTGGAGTGGGCACGCCACACCTTATTACCAGAAGAAGCCATCATGTCTGACGACTGCCTATGGGAGAAGATCCAGTTGACTAGACAAGCCACGGGCTACAGACGACAGACCGGTAGGGCAACATTGCAGAAGCCAGACAGCCCTGAGGGCGGGAAGCAGTAATAGCGGAAGAACCAGACAACAGTTGAATCAGAAGCCGTTACGTCGCTGCGGTACATGTTCTATTCATGCCATAACATTCCTTTTCGATGCCAAACAACATGGAAAAAAGAATGCAGTAAGCCGCATAAATTAATAGCGCAACGATATCATGGTTGTAGTAGAGAAATTAAAATTTAACGTATGATAAATTAAGCAGTGAAATCCAAAGCTCAGTTCTGGAATTTACTCAGCATCAGCAGCATTGTTTTTAGTGAAGACTTTTTTAATCGTTGACGAAGCCTGAGGAAACTGAATAAATAGCAAAACAAACGGCAACAAAATAAAGTACCGTAAAGCATATGGTAAGTGGAACAGGCGGTTTACATAAAGAAGAGAAGCGTTTATGCTCCCAAGCTCAAGACAAAGACGCCAAGAAGAGCAGCTTTTTTCAGAGGAGATAACTTCCACAAATTCTGTGTCTCAAGTATATTAAAAGAAGTTATTTTCTGTTAATTTGAGGCTCTAGTTTCATTGGTTATTTGGTTCTCCGGTTTTCAGCCCTCCATGCCTGGGGCGGTCTCAAGTCGATGAGTGCATTGACCAGAAGATAGGCCACCGGATGCCGAAGTCTATACAAAAGTCATCGACCGAAAGCTCAAACCGGTACAGAGAGATTAGGCGAAGGAAATCTAGGATGTGTTGAAATACTTACGTATTTTTCAGCTCAATTTTTTGCTTGGACTCAAGATCTTTGATCGGAAAATTTAGATTATGCTTATCATGAATACAACGTCGCCGTTCATTGTTGTGAGTGCCTTCCTGTCCTACAAATTTTGCTAAATTTACTGAAGCGAGAAAAAAATGTGCTGTTTCTAAAATAGTAAGCGGCGATACTCACCTCTTTAAGTCATACACTGACATAAATTTGAATTACCCTAACCACCATCATGACGCAATGACGCGTAAGAAATAATGCAACTTTTTACGGAAGAGAAACAACGAATTGACGCCGACGAAACCCCCCCCCCTCCCCTCCCCTTTCGACAGTTTAGCAGAAACGCTAACGCAACGCTCCCAAACGAGTGACTCACCCAGCTTTACTTCAGAGTAACTGGCTAAGCTAAAAATGCTGCTGAGCCCATAGAACAGCTGAGTCTACAGACTAGATTGGTATCTACTTTACTGAGGTTTGTAAAAGCTACTTGTTATTTCATTTTATATTTTTCTTTACAGCCTAAAAAATTGAACGCCATATTGACACAGTGACAAGATTCTTGAAAGAACCTTCACCACGGATAAAACGATCATATGCTGGGTATTCAAGGACTGTTCGTGATAGAGATATGAGAAATGTGATGATTCAGCTACGTAAAAACCAGTAAATCAATTTATACGGCTGCTGGGCTTCCTGAAGTACCTAAAACCACAAGAAATATCTTTCGCTCCATTGCCCCAGTCAAATTTCCTCTGAAATTGCCTCTTCTGACCCCATGACATGAATTTTTGAGGATAGAATGGGCAGAGAAATTCATGAAGATCAACATGAATCTTGTTGTTTTCACCGACGAAACCCGAGCAACCCTTGATGGAACTGATGAATATAGTAAGGGTTGGGTGATAACTGGAGGTGAGTTTCATCAACGCGTAAAACGTCATCAGCAGGGAGGTGGTGTTATGATATGGGCTGGTATCATAGGGGATCGACTTGTAGGTCCTGTTAGAGTACCTTATGGAGCGAAAATTACATCGGCATCATATTGTGTCATGT
>LQNS02278094.1:65425177-65436052 GCA_001587735.2 Parhyale hawaiensis | reverse complement strand
GAGGTCGCACAAATGCCCTGTATGTGAGAAGCAGGGTCTCCTTGCACTGACCCCAGCGAGTGCCCGCCAGGGCCTTGAGCAGTCTGAGGCGGCTGGAGGCTCGAGCGGCTGTGGAAGTGATGTGCGGTGTAAAGGTGAAGTGGGTATCAAAAAGTGACGCCGAGGAATTTGGGGCCGCGCTCTAGAGGAAGGGTAGAGTCGTTCATAGTGATACCGGGGTCAAGTGTTGACTAATTGGTGTCGGTTGTCCATAGAGTTGACTTGGATATGGAGGTTGATATGGTAAGGCCCTTGTTTGCTGCCCAATTGCTGACTGAGGCAGAGTTGTCCGAGAGAGCGGTAGCAGCGGTGAGAGGATCGCGATGGGACGCCATGACAGTGAAGTCGGCGTAAGATGTTACAGAGGGGCAGCAGAGCTGGTCCCGAGGGATGGGAAAGTCAGAGACGTAGAGGTAGAACAGGGAGGGCGAGACGACCGAGCCCTGAGGAATGCCCGCCTTGACAGCCCGGAACTGGGAGCGGGAACCGTTATAGAGGCAGCAGGCTGCTCGTCCCCTGAGGTAAGCCGCAAACCATCCGACAACGTTGTGGTGGAGTGTAGTGCCGGAAACTGAGGAGAGGAGGCCCTCAATGGGAACGGTGTCGAACGCTTTGCTGAAATCAATCAGCAACGCCCCCGTGCGGTCGTAGGGTTGGGGTTTATTCACACTGCGGCTTGCTTGGAAGGCAAAAGGAAGTAGAGCAGATGTGGTGTAGTGCATGGGCTGGAAACCGTGTTGGTGAGGAGCTGGTTTGTAAGCCTCACTGATGAAAGGCAGAAGAAGGCGCTCCAAGACTTTCACAGAGGAACACAGGAGCGATATTGGGCGGTAAGATGATCTTTTATCCTCAGATTTAGATGGTTTTAAGATGGCAATTATGACAGCTAACTTCCATAAGTCGGGGATGTGTGCGTGAGCACGGGAGAGATTATATAATCTGGTGAGATAGATGATACCCTGCGGGCCCAGCTGCCTAAGATGTAGAATGGACAGTTGGTCTGTGGCTGTCGTATCACAACGTGCTTTGCGCGTTCTTAACCCTTCGAATCATAACGTGCTAGGGACGTATCCAACACGTTTTATCACAACCTTCTAAGATAACGAACGGCACAATGTGCTTAGGACGTGCCCAGTACGTTGTTAGCATGTTCTGATACGACGTGCTAACAACGTTATCTGAAGTCCGCAAATCAGTGTGCATAGCACGTCAAGTCACAGCTCACAGCGTTGATTCTACTTAGTGTGTTAGTGGGGTTAATTCTTCGGCGTTCCCTATCCAGTCTCCACCATCTTTCACGTGCGTCTTTAATAGTGAGAAGTAGAAGTAAAATCTTCAGTAAAATACTTGGAGTCAATATTTTGTCGAGGGCAGCGCTTGCTTTCTGTTGTTGCTTGAACTCCTCCATTCTTAATATCTCTAACTTGGCCAGTCAACCTGGCTGAGTGACTGGCTGACAGCCAGTTTTCTGCCAAGGTTGCATATGTATTTCTGCGCCCAATTGGTTGTTTGGATGAGCAGCTCGCGTGCCATTTCGATACATATTCAAAATCGGCTGCATCGATACCGTGGCATCAATGACTTCTTAGTCTTGCACCCTTGCATCAGGTTGTTTCTGTGACTGCATAGTGTGGCCTCGGCATTACGATGCATTTAAATAACCCGCTTTGCATCAGTACCAGCCAGCTCGCGGAGTATTCCAGCAAAGGCTCGGAGCAAACTTTTACACCGGGAAAAAAAAATTAACGTTAAAGATGTAATGGAGACTCAAGAGGGCTGGTATATAGGATGCCAAGTGTTATTTGAGTCACCTTTTCTGGATAATTGTAAGTCTAAAAATTAGTAGACTTGGATAGTATGTGTAGCTAAGACAGTTGAAGAAAAGCATGAGCCTGATGCTCCGGTAGGAATTAATGAACGTGCGCGCTCCAGTAGCATATTTCCTCCAAAGTAAAACACTACAATAAACTTGAATACAACTCCGGTCGGCGTATATGCAATGTGAGCGAACCGTAACCATGATACTGCCTTTGAATCTCAAATTTCTACTTGATTGAAGAACTGTAATTTTTTAGATGTTTTTTAAGGAAGAGACACAAAATAAAGTTACATATATATATTATTACGCTAGCACGTACCTGCCTTTTACGTCACGATCTTCATCAGCAACAGATAGGAGAAAATTAGAGGTATAATTCAGGTTTGTCCATGATACGGAGGATTAATTTGAGCTCGGTTGCATGAACATTTTTGAACAGGCACGTTAAATTTGAAGGTGATGCGGAAAATACAATTGAACGGTACACGACAGTACGTCACATACGTATATGTTTCCCTTACGTACAGGCAGAGTTGAATATACCTTCCAAAGCAAAAAAACTGGCGATGGTGACCCGTGCTGGTAGAAGTGAACGAAGACAAATAGCGCGGGGTCTAAGACCAGCTAAATAACACTTGACTTTATGACAGGAAAGAAGATGGTGATACTGATCGAACGCGTCAAGGGTAGTTTAGTACACTATAAACCTTGAAAATATTTGTTTATTACTGTAGAATTTCCAGGGGTCTAGCCTGAAAGGCTACGCTAGACCTAGAAAGTTTCACGGGTAGCTAGTATATAATAATACGTAGTACGTACCCACCTAGATTTTTTATCAAGCTCTTCGCTAATGGATAGGAGGAAATTAGCGATTTGATTAGGCGGAAAAATTAAACTTGCAAGAAGCTCCGAGCTTCAGTTCAACCAAAGCTGTCTTATTTTCACTTCTTGAAAAAATTTTCAGTCGGTTTCAAAGCAAAGGCAGGAAGATCATCTCACCCATATCAAATCTACCGCTTTCCATTTTTTTAAACATATTATGCTCGCTTCACTAATGGCAGATGACATTCGTAATAGGGCGAGATGCGTAACCAGGAAATGCTGCAGGACGGTAGAAAGGGCAGTGTTGGACATCTAGGCTCTAAAATATTTTTGAAGTGACTGCCACGTCTAAGGAAATACAATGACATTTTGAGCATAGAGGGTTATGTTGCTGTGACTGATGAAATTGGTCGAGTCTGCTGTTATGTAGCTATCGCATCAAGCAAGGCAGAAAAATGGCCTACTGATCAATGGCAACGGATCTCGCAATAGTGCAAAACATTTGAATACGCCAACAAAAAGTATCATAGTATACAAGAGTATGAAAAACAAAATTATCTGTAAACTGTGGGAAACAGAGCTTTGAAAAGGTGAGGATATAGCAACACAGGAGAATAATGCAAGAAGTACCGTCACACTTCTATGTCTTCATCGAGACATGAGTGCTAATTCTTTACTGACAGAAAGAAATAAGTGATTCACAGGCGAAATCCGGAGACTAAGAGAGGTTAGACCAGGTGTAAAGTAGAAGAACTGCGAAACGCTAGGCCAAATTAAGCGGCAGACATTAGGGCCGAAACATTCCAAAAGCAGTTCAGCGAGATCCTGGCAGGCAGGCTGTCAGTTTTTGAGAAGCATTGAATGCATTGGAGCACGCATACCGAACAGCGGCAGCGGCCTGCTCAACAGCCGCTGTTCAGTGTGCGCGCTCCAATGCATTCCGAGCTGCTCACAAACTGCCAGCCTTTCAGCTTCTTGCTGAACTTCTTTTAGTTTGTTTCGGCCCTAATTAAGACTGGCTTGGTTAAGTTAGAAGCACTACTTCGGGTAAAACTAAGTCAAATGGGTGCCGCGGGTCGAAAATTGCCTATGAACAACTTCGTATTCAAGATACACGAGTGAAATCTTTGCTGACAGAACATATACGTGATTCACAGGTGAACTCAAAAAGGTTAGACGAGGTGTAAGGCAAACGCACTGCGTAACGACAGACAGGGTTGAGAGGAGGACATAAGTTTAGACGGGTTGAGTTAAATTAGAAGTGCTACTTCAGGATAAGCAAATTAAGGTGATGGAAACAATTCACTAACCGTGGAATTTCCAGGGGTCCCGCTAGAAAATAGATAAATGCACGAAGAGTTTTATTACCTCCGCCAAGGAGGGTATGTTTTCGTCGGGTTTGTCTTTCTGTTTGTCGATTTGTCTGCTATTTTGTCTGTCTGTCACCAAGATAACTCAAAAAGTTATGAACGGATTTAACGAAATTTACAGGGATTGTTAAGTATGTTAGAAGGAACAGATGATTAACCTTTGGCGAAGATCCCTCCATTCGTTTCTTCGTTTGTTTGTCTGCCTTATCTATATATTAATACGCTTGTACGTGCATACCTACCTTTTGTGTCACGCTCTTCATCACAAATAGATACAAGAAAATTCTTGCTTTATTGAGTTCGTGAAGCTGGCGGATCTGTGATACGGCTGGTGACTAATCTCTCGGCGACAAGCAAGATCATTTTAATTACCTCCACCGAGTAGGTTATGTTTTTGTCGGGTTTGTCTGTCTGTCTGTTTGCATGTTTTCCTGTCTGTCTGTCTGTCTGTCAGCAAGATAACTCAAAAAGTTATGGACGGATTATAACGGAAATTACAGGGATTGTTAGGTATGTTAGGAGGAACAGGTGACAAACTTTTGGTGAAGCTCCGTCCATCTGTTTGTTTGTTTGTTTGTTTGTCTGTCTCATTTTTCTCAATGCCATAACTCAAAAAGTTCTGAGCGGATTTTCATAAAATTCATATGAGCTGTTAGGTATATTACAAAGAGTGAATGACCAAATTTTTTAGATGATCCGTTTATTTGTTCGTCACTGTTTTTAATTTATTTTTTGTTAGCACAATGACGCAAAAAATATTGAATTGATCTTTATGAAATTTATAGGGTTATTGGTGATTTTGAAAGACAAGAATTAATAAATTTTTCGGCAGATCGGTTAATTCGTTTGTATGTTTGACTCATGTCTGTCATAACGTTTGTTAGCATCTTAACTCAAAAAGTTTTGAACGGATCTTCAAGAAAATTGCACGAACTGTTATTACTATCAAAAGGCACAAATGATTAGATTTTGGAGTTGATACAAAGAAAATCATGGTTTCAGAGCCAATTTGAATTTTTTGCTACCGTTGCCGCGCTTGGCAGAGGTATGCGCCCTCAGATTCCTCTAGTTTATGCGATCGAAATTTTTCAGAATAAAGCTTTGGAAACCTGTATCGTGGTTTGCTGCTAAAGTAATTCCAAGGGTCCAGTTAGACAGAACAACTTCTAAATATATCCCTAGAATCCACTTAGACACGAGCAACATCAGTAATTATTGTCAGCAAAGAGGCTAGTCGTATAAGATATCATGCATCGAATCTCGGTGTTGTTTGTGACGTTGATGAGAAATTGCCATTGTACAATGTGAAGGTTTCGCTGATCTATCTGAACCAGACCGTGAACGTTTCACGGGTGCTGCTAGCTTGTATAAATATTCCACGGGTCCAATGATACGCAGAGGTCAGCAGTCCTGTGCAGCTGGACAAGTTTTTTTTAATATTTTTATGCCCCTCGGCTCTTCTGAATGAATAGGTTGGGACTTGGAAAATTTCCATGTGGGGTTGGGCACTAGGAGTGCTGGCAAAATTCAAGAGGGGGAGGGAGGCAGCGAGACACAAAAGCTAGGTCCTAAGCAGTACATTTTTTTCAAGGCCTCATTTCCAGTCAAGGGTGCGGGAGGGAGTGTGTCCCCCGCGATCCTCCCCTGGCTACTCCACTGCAGGGAATTACGGATATTATTATCAACCAAGAGGATGGACTTACTATATCACACATGGAGTCCCAGTGTTGAAGAATAATTAAGTGTGGTGTTACCATACTAAAATATGAACGTTTCACGGGTCCGTCTGAAAGGCCTTGCAAAGCCGTGAAAGTTTCACGGGTACGCAGCTAGTTTTTTCTTAAGGCCACAAATCAAAAAGTTATGGACGGATTTCTATGAATTTTACATGAGCTGTTATGTATATCATGAAAAGTATATGATCAAATTTTTGTAATGATTTGTTTGTTCGTTAGTTAGTTTATCACTGTTTTTGATTTTATGCTTGTTAGCCCAAAAGCTAAAAAATTATGAATGGATCTTTATGAAATTGATAGGAGTTATTTGTAAAATTCAGAGATATTAAATGATTAAATTTCGGTGATGATTAGTTGGTCCGTCTGTGAGCTTGACTAATGTTTGTCTGAATATATGTAGGCAGCATAATTCCAAAAATATTGTGAACGAATTTTCTGAAGCTGTTAACAGTGTCGAAGGCCACAAATTGGTAGATTTTGGCGTTGAAAAGAAGAAAATCATGGTCTCAGACCAATTTCAATTTTTCGTAACAGTTACCTTTCTTGGCGGAGGTATGCGCTCTCAGAGCGCTCTAGTTACATTAGGATTCATCTATTCTATTGTTTTACCTCTTTATCTCACGTCAAACGCCGTGTTAGGGCAAAGGAAGCAGAACCTAACAGTATAATCTAAAATTAGTAAAACAAAAAGAACCTCACCTGCGTACTGATAATGGCAACCAGCAACAAGCATGTTAGGAGTACTGCGACGAACCTCAGGAATGCTGGCAAGCGAATCATGGAAGAACCACCTTTTCCGAAAAATCTGTAAGAAGAGGAACGCTGTGCCCATATCAATGAACTCTCTTAAGAAATTCAGCATTGTGCCTCAAACGAGTCTTATTATTTTTACTTGATCGAGTGCAATATCCGCAGGATTGAGCTTTGGCCGTTTCTAGCGCGTTCGTTATGCGACTGACAGCAGGATCAGGGCTGAAGTTCCCAACCAGTTGAAGGTAGTAAAATTAGATTAGTTTAGAGCAAGCGAATCCAGCACGCATTTCTAGATAGCCTGGTCTCATTCGCTTGACTTTTTTATACTGTGTCCAATTGAGGACCAGTTGTGACATAAGGCAGTTAATGTGTATTGCAATGTTGTTGCTCTGTCAAAATGCATTCCCAACCATACCGCTCAGCAACCCTACTAAATGCTCACTGCAGTTCGCAAGGGCATGATGAAGGAGAGGCACAGTGTGCTAAATAATGAATATTGTAACGACTCATAAGAAGAACCCCAGAAAAGAGAACAGATCCTTTGGAAAACAGAGTGCATAGGAAAAATTTTAGCGCCGAAAAAACTGAAGTATATAACGTTAACAACAAGAAAAGAGAATGCAGACTGGAGTCTGAAGAGCCCGCATGGACAAGGGAAACCCAAAAGACCCTATAGTAGGCGCCATTGCTCTGCTCTCGAACGCGACGAAACTGACAAAGTTACTCTATAGGTCTTCAGCATTTTTCGAAGGAATAAAACTGAACGAAAATGCGAATAAGCAGACAACGCTGGCCTGAACACTATCTGGCTTAGCGAACACGAACATAGGCTCAACACAAACACAAATCTCGGTTGTACCAACTGGTCACGGCTATTTCTAGCTTTTCGAAAAGAATAAGTGTAAATAGTGAACAAAAATTACAGCCAAATCAGCACCGTGTCTCACTGCATTGGGGCTCATCAAAGAAAGAGAAGATGGAAACAACAGATACGGACTCCCAACACATTGAAAATTCTAAGCCCCATGAACACACTACCTATCACAGGTCAGCACGACCTATCACAGGTCAGCACGACCTATCACAGGTCAGCACGACCTATCACAGGTCAGCACATAAAGAAATAGGATATTGCTAGTATGAAATACCCAAGTGGACTATCGGGAAAATCAGCCCAGTGCAATGTCATAATTTGTTGGTGAGGCATTTACTTGATCAATGAGCTTTCATTTTACATTCCACATGAAATGTATCAGATATGTTCAAACTTTGAGCTTTCCCTGTGTTCTATAATAAAAGGTATAAATTCTTTTCCTTTCGTCAAGAACATCGTTCTGATCTTAATGCTCGTTACTATGGGTTACATGCAGTAGTCGGTTCCTCAATAGTATCAACAAGCACTGTACTGTATGTTCCATGTGCTTCTTATCGTCGAGAGCAATCTGTATAATTTTGCAATCTGCACAGTTTATTGTGTTTGCAACAGCTGTGGGATTCGTTATTATTATGGAGGCGTATCACTCATTGCACTCTGTGTGAACTGCCGCTTTCAGTACTTCTATGTCCGTAAAAATATAAACAAAAAAATTAAATAAATATTGTTTCTTACCTACACATCTGGGCATGGTACACAATTAAGGAACAGTTTGTTGCAAGAGTAACATTAGATAAAAATATTGAGTAATTCCTTATTATACAAACTACACTGCGTTGTGACCCATTGTTTAGCTCCTGTTTGGTAATAGTATGCGCTGCCGTCGGCTGTACCTGCTAGTTAGTTTGCAGCCAGGACCATTACGGATCACCTTCAGTAAAGTGTTACCTATCAGATTTTTTTATCCTGGGCTGGAGGCTGAAAGCGCATTTTCCTGCCCATACTTTCATAGATAGTATGCTCTTAAGCAAATATCATACTCGCGCTAGTTGGCGTCCGCACGTCCATCAGGCGCCGAAATGTCATTAAAAGCTAGGTACTCGTAGGCTTTCGATAAACTACCAAAGTGAGTTACAGTACAGAGGATAGCAGCAGCTCCGAAAGAGCTGGTATTTGACCACTTCCGATCAATCACCACACTTTATAACTAGCATGTTGTCCACTGTCTGGAGCTCTCGCTTTTCTTTCTCTATATCCTGGTTATCATGCAAAGCATTGGCAATTTTATGATAAATGCAAGAAAAGTTGTCCACACATAAGTGAAATCGACACTAGTGAGCCGAGTGACTTTACCGTGCGGCAGCTGAAATAAATATTCAGGAGGGACCGTTGTATAGAAGTCTAAGAAATATTCGTATTACAGAAAATGTCATTTAAAGTTTTCCTCATGTCGGTATCATAATTATACCTTCCTAAAAACAACCCAAATTTTCGAAAAGATCTTAGCGATATTTTTTCGCCGACTTTGAGCCTCCCATCTGACGCGCTGCTGTACAGCAGGACGCAGATAACAAATTTGCAACTGAATATAATACTTCCTATCTCGTTTTTCAATATGTATTTGTGTTATCTACTACCCGAATATATAAAGTAGCCAGCATAAGTTCAGAGATACAGAAACACTTAATTTATAAGCCTTTGTTTAAAATGAAATACTGAAACAAGGCTTTGATCCTAAGTACATGAGCATAATCCGAAGTACATAAGCTCCCCAGATAAAAATTAGGCACCTGTTACTAATAAAGTGTAGGACCTCTGCGACCGCGTAAAACAGCAGAATTTTGACCCCAGAGAAGTTTGGCTTAGATTGAAGCACTATTGAGGCACCAGCCTTTATTCACACCGGCCCAGGTATAGATGTGTTCCTCATCTGCTCTAGAACGATGGGAAGAAGGCTGGATGCCACAAAATTAAAAAAAAAAAAACGAGTCAGCTATTGCTTATGGTCGATCTAAGGGACCCGAGAGAAAGAAGCAGCGGTAACAGCAGTGTTTCGTGCCGTATTGTTTTGTGAATCTTCAAACAAAGAAAACAAGCAGGTTGAATGGGGAATTCCTTACTTGCAGTGGCAAAAAAAAAAAAAAAAATAAACTAAAAGGAACCACTGCCGCATTTCATTACAGAACGTCTAAGACGACACGTCTGCTATTTCTGAGCGGACTTTTCTTAGAAAACTCCAGGCAATTAACAAATGGAGTCCTGTTGACAGTAGGCGATCAAAAATTGAAAATATTTATTACAAAAGCCATGTACAAAGACTAGATTTATTGCTAACCTGCTACCTCGGGTAGCAATAAACCCAGCCTGTGCGCGACGCTTTCCATTCTGGCATGTTGTAGAGCAATTCTGTTGTTCTTGACGCAGTTCCAGAAATTCAGTTTACAATGAGGTCAATGACTGACCACAAAGTCGCACTGTAATCATTCGCGACTATTTTGTGTACGTACATCGCTGTGCGTGCATGCGTGCTGCGTTCAAATTCGCGCTACGTGCTGCTCTGGGCTATTGACACGTCACTATATCGCAGGATAGGTCAGGTTAAAAGGTTAGGTAAGACTAAGTTAGGTTAGATAGTGCTTATAATTGTGGTCACGCGGCCAGAAAGCTTACTTGAACGCACACACAGCGATGCTCGTACACAAAAGAGTCACGAACGACGAGAGAGCCACCCGGCCACTGCAGTTATGAATTCTCTTCCCCGAAGTCCTGATTTCAGTCCAACAGAAACGTGTAGAAGATAATCGCAGAACTTGCTTTAGATAGATATCTTAAAAATCAGAAAATATTATGGGAATTTTTTTTACGATTCGGGCGACGAGCTTACCCCGCAGTCTTGTACAAACTTAAAAAATTCCTGCAATAAACGATGTAATGACTATTGTTTTCATTTGGGTGAAATTTATTACCATTTCAATATTTTGTGATGTTATGGACTTACTGTGTACTTTATATATTCATATATATATACATTTTTATGAAAATTATAATAATAATGAATAATAAACATAATAATGATAACAATAATAATAAAAAATCAATGATAATGCCAATTAATAAGCATTTATGGAATTACTACTTGAATAAAGAAATAATCAAACAACGTCAAGGTACAAAAACCCGGTTCATTCAAATAAATTTTACGTCCATAATGGGAAGGAGAGTAAGCCCTTCCAAATACATATAATAATCTACACTAGCGGGACCCGCGGAATTCCACGGTTGAATAAAGACTAAACTTTCCAAAATGAACCAACCCACGCTACACTATTGCAATTTACCTCAGTTTAATCTAATGCAGCTCTTATAACGTAGCCCACCCCGTCTGAGTAAACGTCCGTCGCTCATTCCAACTCAACAATGTCTGTCTATCCAAGCCTAATTAAGTCGTATAAGCTAACGTGA
>LQNS02278094.1:65404474-65415355 GCA_001587735.2 Parhyale hawaiensis | reverse complement strand
AGAAAAAAAAATTAAAAAACGTAATTGTTGTAGGGAATCTTTCAAGGATTCCAAAACTGTCTTTATTTTTATTCTAGCATAAAAACTGAGGCAGTTCTATTCTTTTAAAATATATACATATACATATTATATATACATATATATAAAAAACTAAGGCCTAAACGGAAAAAGTTACACGAATAAAAAGCGTTTTGTTTTCAATTTTACATATTATGTGAAAATTTCAGTAAGATCGGACCACTAATAAAGAAAATTCCAAAATTTCGGGACGACCCCCTTAAAACCGAAGTTTATCGTGCCATGATTACAAAGAACCCAGCTTGCGTTATGACCTTGTTGTTCCAAGTGAGAGACATAGCTTTACTCATTTCTTCGCCAAAGACGACAAAATGAATTCGAATCTTATTGCTATAAAAATCTTGGAATTGGAAATTGTTCAACTTCAAATAAAAAGTTTATCGTCCAATATCACTTTCCTCCCACATTTGACGTGAAAGTCTGTTGAATTGCTGGAGAGGTTCGAAATCTAACGCTGGAAAAGAGACTAAACCCTGTTGACGATTATTCCTGATCGCGAATTGAAACCAAAGCATGCGCTAATCCCGACAACTCTTTCACAGTCTTTCAAAAGGACAATAAAAAAAGCCGTGGGGCCATTAATTAAGCAAAAACTTAATTTATTTAGCTGTGGCTAAGCGTCGACTACGATTAGACACAGTAATCGTAGATGAAGGGGATCATTTGAATAAAACCTGTATTCTTCTAATTCTATGAACGAACTATAATAGTGTCAAGGTAATGTGGTATTTTTCTCCGAGTTCTCATCCTAAGCTGGGGATAAGAATTTGTTCGGATTTATCTTAACGATCGTGTACATTCAGTTGGGTTAGAAAACGCTAAAATAAATTAGAAATAGCTTAGAAGAGCCTTCAGGTTAGGTCAAATAAATGTAGACAATAATGAGTTAGTTTAAACGAAAAAAGGTAGGCCAAATAGATTAAAAATTACGAAAATGAATGCTTTCAATTATATACATTGTAACATAGACCTCACCATACATTGACTGAATTTGCGCGCCTAAGGCAGATTTCGGTCCCGCAATTGGGCCTGATTGCACGGTGCCACAGATGCATTTTTATATGTTCTTCCATTATTTTTTCATACTTTGTTTAGCTATTTGACTTAATTCATTTACGGTCAGTTATGACTGGCAAATCTGTGCGTACTTCTAAAACTTTTATACGCAACAAACACACGGAAATATTGAGGCTTAAAATGTAATTGGGTAAAACAACTGCTCAAGACATCCTTTGGTATATGATGAAGAGTTAAACTATTTCACAATAGTTTGTGAAATGAACAGTCCCATTTTGTAGAGTAGAAGATTCTCAAAATTTGTGGTATGCTCAATTTGTAATGAAATGTCAAGTAAACGGGTGATAAAATTGTTAATGAAATTTATTTAGCATACGGGCTGAGCGAGATGATCGGAGCAGCTTGCAGACATGAAGGGGGAATTGCAGCACCTTGCAGACATGAAGTGATGAAGCCCTGGCAGCAGCAAAGTGATGAAACACTGGCTGCCGTGAAGTGATCTAGAATTGAAAGCAGTGAAGTGATAAAGCATGGTAGTAGTGATGTGATACAGCATCGGTAGCCATGAATTGATCTCGCTTCTTCAACAGTGAAATGATGTAGCATTTTCCATCGTGAAGTGATCGAACATGGGCACCTGTGAAATGATCTAACATTGGCACCTGTGGTGTGATGTAATGTAGGCCACCATGGAGTAATTAACACTCCAGCAACTATTAAGTGATGTAACAATGTCATCCATTAAGATGTATAATAGTCTAAGAAGGTATTAAATGTGGTATTCCATTTAATCATGTAATGTAGCCAACCATGATGAGATGTACCAGTAACAAACAACATGCATCGATATAACGCAGCTACCATGACTTGATGTAGTGTAGGGAACAACCATGATATCATTCAACTTCAGCAGCCACGGAATAATTCAACTGATGCAACTATGAAAGTGATTGGACTTAGGCAACCATTAAGTGATGTAACATAGGCAAACATGAAGTGACGTAACGTAGGCAACCATGAAATGATGTAACGTAGGCAACCACGAAGGGGCGTAGTATTCCTAGGTAATATTGTGAAATGACAAGGTGCAGCTCTAGATGGTTCCAGTGATGAAGGGTTGTATCAGCACCAAAATATGATTTTAATATCATTTAACGGCTGTTCCGTAGTCTTTATGTCATGATAAATTATGCATATTCAGTTCATGGCTTCTACTGTGGTTTTATTCTGTTGTATTACTGTGGTTTTAATCAGGTTTTTCATATGTATGACTAGGATTTTTTATCCTTCCTTTCCCTGCGGCTATAGGTATGAGCTCAACATACATTATTTCTGAGGTTATTACTTCAAATCCATCGTTGGAAAACAACTCAACTGTATGTGATATTAAAGTACATTACATATAGTATCTATGTGCCAATTTTTTCTATAAAATATAGATATTCCTAGAAATTATGATAAATTTTTAATTATTCTTTGTGTCCGAATGTATGATACATTTCGCCTACTGAAGATATATGATTGTGAATTTAGATTCCCTGCTCTGCAACACATGCCTTACGTTAATACGAGGAAATTAATCTTTGTTTGAGGTCTCTCTGTTTATTAGAAATAATTTTATTAACACTTACGTAAAACGACCTCCAGGCCCAATTGCGAGAAGCCAGATGTCAGTGTCCAGTCAATGTATGTATAGTGTGGTCTATGAATGCAAAAAAAAAACGGAATTTCACCTCGCCATGCTATTGATATTATATTAAACTTATACATTATTCGCTCAAAACTCAATGGCGTCCGACGGCAGTAACGGATGTATAGTTTGTGTTCAGCTCGTTAACAACCTAATTCACGTCGTACGTACCTCAAATCTATTGGTCTGAGAGAGAGGGAGAATTGCACAATTCTAACAATTACATAAAGCGGTTGCGCTGGTGTTGGATACGGAACCTGTTCACAATTAAGGCATTAAGTTATTTGCGAGACCCGATAGTATTCAGAGTTTCCATTGTCATTCCCTCCTAAAGCGGATTCAATCCCTAGAGACTTTCGTTGCTGCATGGCCCATCGAACGATGCTGTTATTCTACCTTACCATGCGCGCCTTCTGAGTCTTCAGACGAAGTCCAGGTGAAGTTCTCCACGTCACCTCTCGGGTAAGGAATCACGATGCTGGGCCTTCTTCCGTTAGGTCGCAGTAAGCAACCAAAGAAAGAGCCAAAAGTAATTTATCTCCTCAGTGCTCGTAAACCGCAGCACCACCATCAAGGCAAGCGACGTTCAAAGCGACAAATTTGTTGCACGACAAAATGTAACGGAGAGTACAGCAGTCTGCTGTCCACTCCGCCGCAACAGCGATACTTCGCCACACTCGTGCATTGCGGCATATCTCCGCTAAAAATCGCATTGCGTATCTAGGGTAATGTCTCAACTACTGAATGCCCATCTATTACCGAATATATGTAGGAATCTTATTGCGTTCGATAATAGGAAGGCATTCGGTAATTCAGACATTACCCTAGTTGCTTTCTGCGAGGACCCGACCTTATTCTACCTACTGATAAAGCTGGATCCTGGAACTTGCAGCCACTGTTTTCAAGATGTTTATCATCACAAAATTTTATATTCTATGTAAAACTATAATTTCCTCTGCAAGGAGTAAGGTGGGGTCGACAATGTTGCTCCCAACTTCACTGGTTTACTTTTGGCAGCCAATAAAGGACAGCTTAAATAATCAACACTTACTTGATGTTTCTCGATGCGTAGAGAACAAGTCGTATTTTGCATTTCTGGAACATGTTTCTTAATTGCACTGAGCAACTTCTTTTCATAGCTCTAGCTGTAACATATAAAAGAGGGTCAAGCAAGATAATCCTTAGATTTTCATTGATTAATACGTTGGTGGTTATTGCCATGTTTCCATATAATGCAGCTACTTAACATGAGACACCCACATATGAACTTCTTCATTCTCGCTGCTTCACTGTCCAAATTAAATACGTATTTTCATCGGTTAATTTAAGTCTAATAGGCATGACTTGTCCAGGATTTCAGATAGGAGCATTGGTTTCGCTTCTTTGGATCAACTAAATTAGAGACATCACAGGCCGGATCGATCACAAGCTAATTTTTTGAACTACGTTTGTGCTTCACCGCATTTCAGTGCGTTTCTGCGAACCTGTGACCATCAGAAAAGAGCACTTTTTCTGTTTTAATTCGGATTCGCTACAATTCTGGAGCGACATCTGACTGGACCTTTGCGATAGACTCGTGCTAAACAAACTGACTAGTTGGCTGAAATTAAGAATTTTTTGTGTGCGCACAGTCGTGTCTATGGGGACGCGACAACACATTCGGATAGCAGAGGTCCGATTATGGTACGATGGCAAAATCGATGGTACAGTGGCTATCGCCATCGTACTTACGATGGAGAATGCAATACCAACGCTCCATCTGCATCGGAACGAAAAATCGCCCATTTTCATTGGCGATGACCTACGATGAAATTACCATTGACGATGGCCATCGTAGGGCGTCACAATTTGCGATGGACCATCGCAATAACACATTCCAAAAATACAAAGATCTCAAACCACAGACATTTGAATAAAAGCAGCATCTCTTATAACTTCGGCCTGTGTGCGATTTTTACACCAGTAATACTATTCGTATCTAATAAAAGGTGCGAAATGTAAGGCATAGGTTATTAGGGTTAATTAAAACCTGCCTTACAAAGTTTAATTAATATTTGCCTAATAGCTAATATGCTCCAAATCTAATGACCTTTCAAAAACCTTAAAACGTACCTTAATAGTGATTTGCATTGTTAGATCTGGGGAATGCATTAAAGAAACGGTCATTTTCCGAAGAGGTCAGTAATGACATTCAGTTTTTTTACATGTTTAGTGAAAATAGGGCATTCTAAGACGTTTTTCATGAATAACGTTTTCGCCGCAAATGCTTAGTTTTTGAACTATTTGACTTTAAAGTTCTCATTGTTTGTGTATGAGAGAAAATAAGATTCGCCATTACGACTAGCACGATATCGCTTGACACTGTTTTCTACAGGAAGCAAAGAATGCAACGGGAGGACTCAATAGACTAAAATAAAACTTAGCCTTGACCGCACGTAGCAAATTTACATCACATCGACGAGCCGAAGTATCTGAGTGTGGGACTTCAGGCCTTCGTAGGTTGTTTTCTCAAGCATATCACCGTATTTTATCGATTTATTTCATTCAATCTCCCGCTAATGACCGGCCAGCTACTTGAGCTGCAAAATACTGTAAAATGTTGTCGTCAAGTACAGAAAGCTCGAACAATGGCTTACTGTTACTGTGGTTTCTCTGCCGTACAGTATTGGCTATAACGCTGCTACTATTTGTTGGTAAGGAATAAATATGTTCTGTCAAGAGTACTGTGAACTAAATATAAAGTGTAAATAAGGCTTCAATTAAGAAAAAGAAGCTAAATCAGTTCGCCAATATACCAAATTTGGGTGCTAGCGTTGTGAACGTTTCCATCAAGCATGCACTGCAATTTTCTATAGATAATTGCTAAATTAGTGTATATTCCCTTAATTTATTTATGCGCAATAGAGATGAATTTCGCAATTTAAGACAATTTTTCTGGTTAAATTAGTTAAAATACTCCCAGGCTGCTCAGCCATAGATTCGTCGATGAAGACACACTTTTTGATGCTTATTTCTCGTGAGTCCTCCCGTTACGCTTTTTGCTTCCTGGTTTTTAAAAATATTTCTCGTAGCATATAAGCAGAACCAGACTTCGCTTACCTAACCTTAATGAGTAAGAGCAACGTTGTTACCGAAAAACAATTACGGGGCTTCATTCTTGATGCCTCGCCACGGCCGTAATAGAGCATCTTTAGTTAAAGGTTTTTTCAAAACTTCCACTGGATTTTTATTATTTAATTGGCCAAATAAAAATCCAGTGGAAGTTTTGAAAAAACCTTTAACAAGTATGGAACCTGGATGTCCTCTATTCCAACGAATAAGAGCATCTTTAATTCTTTAACAAGAAACAATGACAAGTTTAAAGTCAAATACCTCTAGAAGTAAGCATTTGCGATGAAAACACTATTCTTGAAAAATCTTAAAATGCCTTCATTTCACTTAAATATGCCAGCAAAAATGCTAAATGTCATTAGTGACCTCTTCGGAAAATTCACCAAATGAACTTTGTAACCCACTCTTTGTTTTAATGTAACTAAAAACAAAGGATTCTAACTCGTATGTCTGTTTTTCTGTAGTTTTAGCCTTATTTCGTTGTTTCATCGGCATCGGAAGTACAACCGGTGACGATGTCCGTCGTATGCCATCGCCGATGCGATGTTTAGCCATTTTATCGAACCATTTCTTCTTCATAACACCATCGCCGATGGAGAAAATGACCATCGCTCATTGTTTGATACAATTTCTTTCGAACCATGGCTATCGCCGATGGATTTTTGCGATGTTCCATCGTCACATCGTAGTTTTTCCAATGGCGATGGTCTTCACACCATCGTCATCGAATAATCGGCGATAGCCATCGTGCCAGGCTCTGTCGAATAGTTTGAAACATTAATGTAGTGCAACAAACTAACATGAGGCCTGGCTTTGAATATAATTGGGTTAGATAGGCGGCAGAAGACGGATTAACAGACCAGTTCCCAGATAGGCGGCAGTAGACGGATCAACAGGCCCATTCCCAGATAGACGGCAGTAGACGGATCAACAGACCCATTCCCAGATAGGCGGCAGTAGACGGATCAACAGACCCATTCCCAGATAGGCGGCAGTAGACTTATCAACAGGAACATTCCCTGAGAGCCGCCGGGGCTTGCGTCACGGCCCTTCATCAGCCACTGCCTCTATGCTAGTACAGCGGTAATTAACGTGGGTTCCATATTGAGCCCCAGGGGTTCGGTGAGTGAGTTTCAGGGGTTCGACGGTTTGGTCCACCCCACTCGTAAGATTCATGACGTCCCGAACTGCTTCTTATCTTGTTTCTTTGAACACGGTGATTTTGTGTGCAAATGACGCATGGTGCAGTATGCGCACTAATACACTACGCCTATATGGTTTTATACATATGCTTTGAATTTGAAAAAAAAAGCACATTTTATGTTTCCGACTGCGAAGGGTTCGATGTACGCATGTATGGAACTTGTGGGGTTCGGTACGTCCAAAAAGGTTAAGAACCGCTGTGTTAGTATAATTTAGATGACTGAGGAATAGAAGAAGAAAAAAAAGAAAAACCGTCGGCCAAAGAGATGATCCTAACAGCGCGATTTATCTCTTGGGGGCGCCAAGTTATGTATTTGGAGCGGAGACGAAAAGACTTTGGATCAAAGTGGCCACCGAAGTTTGGTGGCTTGAGAAGTCAAGCTGAGCTGGTGAACTCACGAGGTAACTTCAAATGGAAGCTTTGCTCCGCCCTTTCGAAGCGTGTTACAGATATAAGCAAATACCCGATTACCCATGAGACAGTCGAACATTGCATATTTGAGGGAGCAATATTGGAAATTTTCTTCGTTTCAAGAGTAATCGGTTTTATATTCACGCCCGAAAATCGAATCACAGAGGCGAAACGAACACTTCTGTCTTCGCTTTTGGAAAAGTCAAGATTAATTACCGAAATTTCGACGTCCGTCTAATGTTGCTCTTAGTCTCCAATCGTACAGTTCAGCGTCTGACTTCGCAGCTTTTAGCTTTTAAACAGCGTAATAAGCACTGGTTTATGAATTTCAAATCCAGATTATGTGCAGATGTTCCAAGCTTTGATAATGACTTTGGGTAAACCAGCTGACACGTCATTAAACTTTTTTGTTGTTGCTTAGACGGACACCAGCAACACAAGTCATTCAAACAATAAGCAGTACCTGTGGGGCGCAAAAGGCTGTCGTATTACCTATTATTAGGCCCCGTGCGAATAAAATTTTATGAAAGGTAATAACGAGTGAAACACGATTCTCATCAAAGCTAGACCTTAACGTGATTTTTTTCCGGGTCCTACGAGTGACACAGAATACTAACGCAGCTGAACATTACGGCACTGCCTATTGAAACGTTTGATCCGAACGCCAACTCCAATCTTGCGAACACAGGTTTTGTTCTTTCACGCTTTCGTAAAACTTCCCATATGGATTGCATCACCTGGACTTTGTCTGAAGATTCACGAGGTAGATAAGGAGCAAGAGAAGTTCTATCGGAGAATTCAGCGGAGCAACTGGACCAGGTAGGGGCGACTGCCCTCTGCAGACTTGCGGCGCAGCAGCTTCATGTCTCCCAGTAGATGCAAGTCCGGTTTCTGGTGCTATCTTGCTTGCTTGCTTGCTTAACAACAAGTTGTTCCCTTTGCGTAGACCCGAGACGTGCTGTGATGACATTTGCTTATAGTTACCTGTGCTGCGCCCGTGACCTTTCAGCTCGAAAGTTGGTCCGGCATCACAATCCGTAAAGCGAGGGGTTAGAAACAAACACTTTCCCATGCAGGGAAACCCCTTGCTATAATCATGCCCATTTTACATCTAGTTATTATTATTATAAAAACTTCACGCTTGAGCTCCCACGAACAGGTAATACAACTCAAATGAAGCATTTGCAACACCGGGAAGCCCAAAACGCTGCTAGAGGAAATCCAGCAAGAAAACATGCTGACTTAAAAACCTGCAGGCCAACACGACCAAAAGCCGATGCAGGCAACAAATTCCTAATTTTAGCCGACCAGGGCACGAAGCACCAACAGAAATGATTAGTTCGACATATGACAGCCTCCAAAGTGAAAGAGTGCGCTCCGCACGCAGCACGAGTCTCTCTCCCAAAAACCTTGAGGGCAGGGAGAGAAGAATACAACAAATGCCTCTCATTATTGTACACCTTATAAAACATACATAGCTCAGCTACTCATCTCCTGAGGACAGGTTCACCAGATCATTATCAGCGCACAACCTGCTGGCTGGACTAACAAGTCAGTCCAACAGACGTAAGTGAGAATCAGCAGCTGAAGCCCAGACCGGGGAGCAAAACTCTAACACAGGCAGTAAAAAAGCATAAAAACATCTGCGGACAACCTGACTGTCACCAAACACAGAATTCACCTTACGTAGGAGCCCAATCTTAGTGGAAGCACGTGCGACTCAGAAGTAAGCTTCCCATCAAAGACAACACCTAGAATCTCCAATGAGCTAGACTCCTGAAGCAAAGTGTCATCAATCTCTAGTTGGAGATGCTGCGGTAAAAGTGTCCGAGACCGACTGACAATCATCGACTTGGTCTTACTGGCATTCAGCTTCATACTCCAGGCCGAGCACCATGCACTAATGCGCGACAAATCCCTATTCACAGACTGAGCGACAGCATCACGCAGGCGAGGAGCAGGTATAACAGCTATCAAAGTTGAATCGTCGTCATAGTTGATCATCGTGTTTTCAAGCGAAGAAAACATGTCACTAGTATAGAGAACGAACGACAGCCGGCCAAGCACACTGCCCTGAGAGACACCAGACACCACCGCGACTGAGGCACTCAAAACGCCGTCAACAGACACACTCTGCGTTCGCTCAGAAACAATAGTGCTACTGATGCTAATGCCCGTGCTTGTGACTTGTCTCTCTGCTAGATTCCTCCATTTTTATCGTAAGCAGAGTTTACTATGATGCACAAGAAAGGTGCTATAGGGTCGCCACCGAAGCATCTACCCTATTTAGTTATTCCTACTTCCACCGATGAGCCTTGTTCCATTCTACATTTTTCTGTCTACAAATAGCTCAGGGCCAAATCCATATTCAGAAACTGGGCGACAGCATTACCCACGCGGAGAGCAGGTATCGCTGCTATCAAAGTGGAATCGTCGGCATAGTTGATCATCATGTTTTACAACGAAGAGAACATGTTACTAGTATACAGAACGAATAACAGCGGGCCAAGTACGCTACCTTGAGGGATGCCAGACTCCACCGCGACTGAGACACTCATAACGCCGTCAACAGACACTCTCTGCATTCGCTCAGAAACAGAATCACGAATGATTGGCAGAACCCTACAGCCCACTCCAAATTACTCAAGCTTGTATAACAGACCCGTGTGGTTAACCTTGTCAAACGCCGTGCTAAAGTCCAACTGTACGAGGCGGGCCTCACACCGACAATTCAGCGCAGACTGTAAATGGTGCGGCACCGACAACAAGGCGTCACAGCAATCCAAACCAGTTCTATACGCAAACTGACCAGCAGGCAGCAAACTCATAACCTCAGCAAAACGACCAAGCTTTCAAGCAACCAATTTCTTGAACACTTTCGAAAAAATGAGCGTCAGTGTAATGGGCTGGTAGTTGGCGACATGGAGCGACACTGGACCCTTAGGAATGGGACTAATATTCCTAGTATACCAACAACGGAGAAAATATCCTATCCATATCAGGCATCGGAAGATCACTGCTAGCTTAGGGCAAGAACGCTAGCAGCCCAGGTAGCAATCATATATTATATTAATTATTTTAATGTTTCAATGTTATATTAGTGTTAGATGTTAGTTTCGTTATGTCATTTCAATGTTATTTTAATATCACCATGTAATATTTCCATTTTGTGCTATAATATAACACCACAAAAACATTAAAATAATGTTAATTTATAATGTTAAAGCATAGCATTAATATAATGGTCAAAATAATGTTAATAAAATGTTTAATTCATATGTTTATATAATGTTAAAGCCCAACATCTTTTTAATGTTCAAAAGAATGTTAATAAAACATTTTCTTCATATGCTAATATAAGGTTTCAAAC
>LQNS02278094.1:65314726-65334196 GCA_001587735.2 Parhyale hawaiensis | reverse complement strand
AAGATGAATTACGCAAATTACGATGATTTTTTTCGTTAAATTAGTTAAAATAGTCCTAGGCTGCTCAGCCATGGATTCATCGATGATGACATCACTTTTTGATGCTAATTTCTCGTTAGTCCTCCCGTTACGCTCTTTGCTTCCTGTATAAGACTGACTCGACAAAACATAACTTTCTTGACGGAGGTAAAAATGCAGTTTTCAGGATGGGCTCTGGCTGTTTATTGATCCCAATTACTGCCAGGTCTCCCTCAACCCGTATACTAGAACAGTGGTACTGGTTCCCTATAACTGTTCAGTGTAGACCTCTGCAAATAGATCAGTACATTGTCTCAAACCCTAGTGTTGAATGTGTGCGTTATGCTTCATTAGGCAAAAACTGTGTTACAAAGGATAAAGAAAAATCACTGTTCTCTCAATGCTCAATTAAATATATAACGTAAATACAATCGGAATTTCAAAAGGCATAGAAAGGATAACTCATTAAAATTTTACACTTTGAGACAGATGCATATTATACACGCAAATTCCCTAGATTGGGGTACTTTTTTTAAAGAATATTCTACAGATAAAAGTTATTTAATAAGCATTTATCCATTACTGCTGCCAATCAGTTGTTTAAAATGCACTAGATTTGTTAATAGAAGAGTAAACTATGTTTTTAGAGGTTGTAATTTATTTGTAAATCGATCTTCAGCAAGTTCAGAATTACATAACTAGCGAAATTTAGTTCAGGTTTCCTTTGTATTTACTCTAATGACTAAATACCGGTTTTTATGCCTTTAAAGTATGCCTTTTATGACTGGAAAATATGCCTTTTATGCCTTAAATACATGGGTTTGATGCCCTTTTTATATGCCAGTTATACCCTAAAAATATGCCTTTATGCCCTAAAAATATGGGTATTATGAACTTATCAGTTGCTATTATGCCATTATGACTGTTATTTAGGTCCCTATGTCCTAATATATCACATTGGGAAATGTATTCATAATTTTGAGGATCTATGAAGTTATACAATTGAAAATTTTTTGTTGGGTTTCATAACGTTACTTGCATGTGTACGTTTCATTCTTCATTCTGAATTTTATTGTTAATTTTATTGAATAATTCCGTACTTCTCTGGAGGGGCGTATTCCGATGTAAGTTCTGCCACAAAATGTAAACTAAAAACTAATAAAGAAAGGGCTATGAAGTTATCGAGCATTATATTGTGAAGGACTTTAATGCTCTTCTATCTACAGTAAACATGGGGTCAGTACAACTTGATTGGTCATGAAAAGTTCCGAGGATACGACGGTTTTCCACTTACACCGTTGGGTTTAAAATGCATGGCTTATGCATGAATAAACGTAATTTGGCTCGAGTAGCTGTATTAACATTAGAAACGTGCATCCAAAATAATTTGATAACGAAGCAGAAGCTAATACCAGATCCTGCAAATGAGAGTGGATACATAAATGCGGATTTTACTGTGTTCATGAATCATGGTTGTATACAAATGGGATGTGAGCAAGGCTGATTTCGAGTTTCAGCGTAGCAGGAATGAGCGTATTACGCATAATGTCATTGAACACAGGTATGCACACATATGTCTGTCACACATATAGGATCATGTCACACGCATTGTTGAATGCTTTATTTGATGCGAAATGGTAATGTTATTCTTTATATGTGCGTTGTACATATACTTTCATTTTACTCCCACAAAATATATGTGTAAGGTGCATTTTTTTATAACTCGTATCCAAGGTGCATATCAGGAGTATATTTCGTGTTCTCTATGTATGCGGGGCCCCTTTGTTGTTCAGAAATGAGTACGTTATAGGTGATATCCGGCACCCGTCCGGCTCACATATAATATCTTGCCGTTACATACGTATATACCGAAGTTGTTCAGATAACTGCATCATGAGAATAGAAAGGTAACATAGGTCCGTGTATGCAACATATGCATTGATGTAACTTAATGTTCGAAACAGAATTTGAATGTCTTTTCTAAGATGCGTGTTGAGACAAAGCATTCAGTGAAATTAACAAGAGATATGGATGTCGAAGTACAGCAAATATTGAGATAAGCATTGTGATAATAAATATTCGGGTAATTCGGTTTCCGAAGCTTGAAATAGTATTCTTGCAGTGCATATTTGTAGGAAGATTTTATAACGAGAGAAGCTATTGGCCTTGCACTCACATTCTATTGATTGTCCTTGAAAATTGTAAAGCGCGTGAACTGCAACGCGTTAAAAATGTTCAGTACGTGGGATACGGGTCAAAAATTTAGTAAGTGTCTGATATTTATTCTTAGCGGAAGGTCAATGGGGTAGCAAATTGTGTGAAAACAATGAAGGGGAATGTCGAGGATTCACACCCGATTTTTTTTTGTCATGTTTTGACGTTCATAAGGACATGTTTTCCTTTAAATGAATTTCGTGTGGGTCGCTAAGTAATAAAATTTATATTAGGTAACGATGGATGCGTTGCAACAATTCAAATAATCTATAAAGACCAAGTTAAAACTACTGTATGTGCTAATGTCTATAAAAAAATTAGTCAGGTGAGAATGATGTGAAATAGGCAAGAGACACTTAATTATTAAGGGTTAGAACGAACTTTCGAAATCTCGCGCGTAGGAGATTTGAAGTGTTTGTTCATGAAGAACAGGGAATTGTTTCTGTACTATATGGTCAGTGTCTAGTACGTATACCTGCGTATGGGTACATTAGATCTTGGCTTGATGAGAACTTTCCATGCATGCACTGGGGAAATGGGTTAATCAATCGTATATGGGAAATATCAGTGACCTAGGTCAGGGGTTGTCGCGCTTCGTCGGCAGGAAGGTATTAAGTAATGGGAAGAACTAATTATTTATGGGAATTTTAGGATGTAGATTGTGTAGCAAGGTATACTGAGAAGTGAATGCAGGTATGCGAAGGAGTTGCAAGGGTAAAAGGGAGAGAAAAGTGAGTGGGAATGAATGTTTATGGTTCTGCTGTGACAAAAAAAAAAAAAGGAGGGTTACGCCAAGCAAGGTAAAGGAAATGGGGTAGTAATGGATGGTAAGGGTCATGATGGAGTAGGATCATATAGACGATTTTTTTTTGGGGGGGAGCAACGATATGATAGGGGAGAGTGTAAGTAGGGGTATGCAAGCTGTGTATACTTATACATTTTGGAATGGGAGTAATTGTGGCATACCTGATAATAATGTCTTTTCTGAGCACGCAGGGGCACCAGTAGAACCGCTCATTAATTTATGAAACAATGCAAGAGATGCGGTCGTTATAAAAGCAAACCGGAGGCCTCATGGAAATTTAGATGGAAGTCTAGGAGTGCTTTTGAGTCGCGCTAAGTACCATGACCCATGTCATGTCTGGCTTAGAATTGCAAGACGCCGAGCTGCATTGTAGGACTGCCTTAGGCGTGACGTTCAGGCAATATGCGAACTAATACGTTATAGCGCCCGCAGTCTGCAGCGTATTTGATTCTAATCGAATGTGCGTGAGTGAAAATATTTATGACGGAGTCAGAGAAGACCAGCAGTGGCCGCATGCTTTGAGCAGACCGGTAGCATACCAAGGAAACAGGCTGAAACGGACCCACTCTGGCAGCAATTGAAACGTTGTAGGCTAACCCAAATTCGTGCAAGATGCCGGCACCTAAAATCTTCGGAATAACCTCGCCATATATTGTTAGCGCCTCCTATGAGCGCTTGAATCATACACACTTGTTACTGCAAGGGCCTCATCACTCCGATTGTATCACACAGAATTTTATGTGGCAACCGCCCTGTGATATACACCGTAAATGCGAGTATGCATTGTTATAAAGCCTCCTAACGCAATATTTATCAACCTCGATCAAAGCTGTGTGCCAGTATCTTGACAGTATGGCAGAGATGCTCAATTATCAAACACTGAAAGTATTAGGAAGAATAAGGTGAATATATGTTGGGATATGACTGGATAAAAGTAATCAAAAGGAGAGTTGCAATGGATGATGAGTGTAGGGTATATTTAGAATGTGTTTGCCGTGTATTTGAAAGGTGTAATATGTGTCTATACAATATTCGATTTTGGGACGTTGCACTCTCTCTAGCTTTGCTCGTCTCATGCAATTGGGACACCGATTATGGCCGCTTGTCATTTATGGAACTATTGATATAATATGGCCGTATTCATGTAAACGTTCAGTTGAGTGGGCTGTGGATACGTGCAGACTCCCTGATCTCTGACAATTATCATGACTAGGTCTGAAACACGTCATCCCCGCTGCTTTAGACGACTTGGGACGTGGTGAATCATAATACGAATTAAATGCCATATCGTCCGTTGTTTGCAGCGCGTTTGATTATTTGATCTGTATGCGTGATATTCAAACACGGAGCAAAGACCAGACCAAACCGCGAGATGCTATGAAAAGGGTTTCGTATTCCCTGTGAATACATCACGAATCGGCTAGGCTGGCATCCAAGGGATGATGCGGGCTGAAAAATCTAGCATGCGTGATTATGCCCGGAACATTGTATAACCCTTGCGATTTTTTTTATTGTATTCGCGCCGATAAGTGCGCTGAGAAGAATACGCACCAGTGAGTGCCTGTTGATTGTATAATGTAAACTACTCCGAGTTTTGGCACGCCTTTAAGGTGACCCTGTTGCGAGGAAATGCGCAACAAAAGCCGGATGAGCCTTCGATCGCCGAAGGCCAACGACATCCTGCTGGAAGACTGGCGGCTAATCCAGTCAACCTCCTGAAGGTCACCGGCTGGTAATGCTAAACCTCAGCTTGACCAGGCTTACGAACTTACAGTTGGAGGGTCGAGCACCAATGATGGCTGAAAAGGACCATCAAAGTCGAAAGTAGCCAGTGAGAAGACCAACGGCTGGGGGGAACTTACCGGCCCACGATAGGAGCTTGAGCTACTCGATGGACAAAGAGACAGAACCTGATCTATCCGACCAGCAGCGGAGTGACTTGCTGGAGCTGCAGGACTTACTCCGGAACTTCAGCGTAGAAAGGACGCCAAAAGGTCATCCTAGCTTACGACATCTACCGGAACCGAAGATCCGAGCAGCTGCTTTCCGCGTCAACTCAGTGATTGGTAAAAGCCACACCAACATCACTGAGTTAAACGCCTTCATCAGAGCTGGAGCAGACCTCGTAGTGAGGGTCCTTTAGGTACAACCCCGACCGCAACGAACCCAGCGGAAAAAGGATCCTCCTTGGAAGCACCGCCTCGAGAAGAACATTGCTGAGATCAGGAAACATCTCACCTGGATCTCCGAATGGCGTAGAGGAAATCTCCACGACGAGGAAAAGAAGACGCTGCTCGAATCGAGGTACCGGTGCCTCGAAGTCGGCCTAACCAACTTAGAAGATACCTTTAAGCAGCGGCTACCTGCTAAAAGGAGCAAAGTTAGACGCTTCAAGGCCAGAGTAGCTGGATTCCATCAGAACCAGCTATTCAAAATAAACCATAAACGCCTCTATCAAACCCTTAGAAGAGAAGAGACAAGTTCTGACTCACTCAATGCAGAAGAGAGCATCCGATTCTGGAGTGGCATCTGGAGCAAAGAGGTACGGCACTACAGTACCGCAGAATGGCTCCACGACGTCAAGGAGAAGAACGCCGCAGCAGATCCAAACCTAACAATTACCTGTCAACAGCTCAAAAAGAAACTGAGCACGACCAATAACTGGAAAGCACCCGGACCAGATATGGTGCAAGGTTACTGGATCAAAATTTCACATCGCTGCACTCCAGAACTGTTGCACAGCTCAAAAACTGACTGCAACGCGGAACCGTGCCCACCTGGATGACCACTGGGAAGACGGTCCTATCTTGAAGGACAAAGCTAAGGGCACGGAGGTCAGCAATTACCCGGCAATCACGTGCTTCCCCCTTATGTGGAAGATGCTGACGAGCATAATCTACGAGAGAGTCTACCAACATCTAGACTCAAAGAAGCTCCTACCCGACGAACAGAAAGGATGCCACAGGAACACCAGGGGAACGAAGGGCCATTTGCTCGTTGACAAGGTCCTCACGAAAGACGGCAGGAGCAAAAAAAAAAAAAAAACCTAAGCATGGCTTGTATTGACTACCAAAAAGCCTCGACATGGTCCCTCACTCCTAGATCCTGGAATGCCTGGAATTCTACGGCATCGCCGTCAACATCCGCAATCTGATCGCAACGACCATGCCCAACTGGATGACCCAGCACACAAGCGCCAATAAACACATCGGCGAAGTAATTATCAAGCGGGCATCTTCCAGGGCGACTCCCTATCTCCACTGCCATATGTCCTGACCATGATCCCCCTCTCCGAGACCCTGAATAAGGCCGGCCGAGGTTACAACTACAGCCGTAATATTAAGCTCAACCACCTGCTTTACATGGGCGATCTGAAGCTCTACTCCAAATCAAAGGACCATGTATAGCAGTTCCTTAATATAGTCCATCAGTACTCCCAAGACATCAAGATGCAGTTCGGTGTTAGCAAACGCGGAGTCTTTAACATCGAAAGGGGAGGGGTTACTGCGTCCGAAGGAATTGCCATCGAAGAAGATACCATCAAAGATATCGAGGAGACAGATTACAAGTACCTGGGTGTCATGGAGTATAACACCATTCTCCACAGAACGATGAAAGATTCCATTCGGAAGGAGTACCTCACCCGACTCCGGCTCATCTTGAAATCACACCTCAATAGGGGCAACACCATCAAGGCCATCAACACCTGGGCTGTCCCTGTAGTCCGATATTATGCTGGCATTATTACCTGGACTAAGAAGGACTGCACCGACTTGAATATCAAAACCAGGAAGCTCATGACCATCTATCGAGCATCGAACTCAAGCTCGTGCGTAGACAGACTTTACATTAACAGAAGAGAGTGGGCCGTGGCCTCATCAGCGTCAAGGACATCGTCGAAGCGTAAAACCGTGCTTTCTCCCAACACTTCAGAGAGAGCGACGACCCGTAGGCACGCTGCTTAGTCGAGGCGACGTTGCCAAAAGAGACCGAAACGGCTGACCAATTCAAACAGCGACGACGCCTCGATCGAACTAACAAGTGGAAGAGCAGGAAGATGTCCGTCCAGTACCTCAAAGCTCTTCAGGACAAAATCGTACGAGACTCTTGGAACTGGCTTCTGAGGGGTGAGCTTAAAAGGGAAACAAGAGGCACCATCCTGGCAGCTCAAGAGCAAGCCCTCAGAACCAGGTACATCCAAAATAAGATCGACAAGAAGAACGTCCCTACTACCTGTAAAATTTGCAGGAGCCCGGATGAAACAATCAACCACGTGATAAGCGAATGCGGAGTGGTGGCGCAAAATGAGTACAAGCGCAGGCACGATAAAGTTGCCCGACGCCTTCACTGCACCCTCCTGCGGATCCATAACTTGCCGGTTAGTGAGAGGTGGTACGAGCACGAACTCGCGCCAGTGGTCAAAAATGAAGCCGTGCAGATCTACTGGGACAAGAGGATGGTGATCGAGTGCTTCACCCGAACCGACCGGACATCGTCTTGAACGACAAACAGGAGAAGTCGGCCAAACTGATCGACACTTCAATCCCCTTCGACTCCAGAATCGTGGACAAAAAAACGGAGAAGAAGGAAAAGTACTGTGACTTTGTCATCGAGTTCCATAGACTGTGGCACATGAAGGTGGACGTCGTTCCAGTGGTCATTGGAGGTCTGGGGGGCAATGTCCAAGATTCTCAAGACTGCCCTGCGAGAGCTGAAGTGCGGCCATCTCCATCCAGGAACACTCCAGACGAGCGCTCTGCTTGGACCAACGCACATCATTCGCAAAGTGCGGGATGTGACCCGGCGCCAGAGTGTAGAGCTGAACATCGCTCAACCGATCTAATTTAGGTCGTGACATCCCTCCGATAATGATAATAATAATAATATGCTTTATTAGGTACACATAAGGACATGACACACAGGAGACAGATTAATGCTAAAGTTGCAGTACCATCTTTACAAACTACAGTACATTGCGGCGCATTATTTAGCCCCTGCTTGGTAATACTATGCGCTGCCATCGGCTATACATGTTGGATAGTTTGTAGCCAGGCCTGTTACGGATCACCTAGAGTATGGCGCTATCAGACTGTCGTGAACGTAGGAACTTCGTACCATGTACAACGTAGGACAACACTATTATGTTCGTGTAACATACCTGTGACCTTGCCTCACCCATGTCATCATTCTTGTTTTACCAACGACCGTATAAAGTCGCATCATCTATACGACGTATCTCGTCCATCCTTTGTCACCGGCTGCAACCTTTGTTACGAGTTTCAAATAAAAGCCTCTGTGAACTCGGCTATTTCTCAACCCTAAGTGTCACTACTGCTTAAAGAACATGCGTCAGAATCTATTCACAACACAGACTTTTCTTTCCTGAGTTGGACACTCAGAGCTCATTTTCTTGCCCTGATTTTGGGACAACCAGTATACTTTTGAGCAAATATCATACTTGCACTAGTTGAGCTCGGCACATTCATCATGCGCCGAAATATGTCATTATAGGCAACACGTAGGCGTCCAATCGATTTCTGCTTAAAGTTAGACCAAAATAAGTTACAGTACAGGGAATAGCAGTAGCTTAGAAAGAGCTGGCATTTAACCTCATTCGAGCAGTGATCAAACTTTCTGATTAGCATGTTGCCCACTGCGTTGAGCTTTCGCGTTTCTTTCTCTATATCCTGGTTATCACGAAAGTCAGTGGTGATTTTATGACACAGGTAAGAGAAGGTGTCTTCGTAAGTGAGATCGACACCATTAAGTCGAGTAACTTTATCCGAAGGCAGGTTACTTCTCCTAGGTTTAATGTACAAACAAACTGTTTCAACAGTATTATATTCAATTCACAGTTTGCTGGCTTCGCTCTCGCAAACTGAGGTTAATTTTAGCAGCCCACAGGAATGGGGAGAAGCAAGGACCACATCATTAGCATAACTGAGGGCATTTACTGCCTGACCATTAATGTGACACCCCACTCCAGCTGCGTTCTGATGGGTGTGGATGCTATCAATGAAGATATTAAAGAGAATTGGAGAAAGTAAGCCCCCTTGTCGTATGCCATTAGTCATCCCGAACGCTGATGGCGTTGCCGCTCCCCATTTCACATAGTATTTCTGAGCTTGAAACCAGCATTTTAACAATATAAGGATGTATTTGTCTCTCAAGCATACACTTATATAGAGAATTATGGTGAACTCGGTCAAACGCAGCCTTAGCATCTAGAGAGCACAAGTACATGGAAGATCCACTGTCAATGTAATGTTTTATGACTTGTTTGAGGGTCAATATAGTCATTCCTGTTCCATGATCGGCGTTAAAACCAAATTGATTGTCTGCATTCATCATGTACGGTGACATTCGTCTCTCAAGCACTAGTTCTACTACTTTCGAGAGAGATGTTGCCACTGCAATAGGGCGATAATTGCTCAAGTCAGTCACACATTTTGCCTTGTTTTCAATAACTGGTGTTATTATGACCCTCGTCAAGTTCTCTGGGAGGAATCTCTTTGTAAAACACCCGGTGAGTAGAATTGCAAGGAACGTTACCAGTCTCGGGGGGCTATATTTATAGGCCTCAGCTGGGATGAAGTCAACGCCGGATGCTTTATTATTCATCAATCTTTTCAGCGCCTGACAAACCTCATCTTCAAATAATTATTATAATTAATGTTTAAAGGCATATTTTTTATGCCCTTTTCCGTAAAGACATATTTTTATGCGATTATCCATGAAGGCATGTGGTTTTTATGCCTTTTATACCTTTAATGAATGAGGTTTCGAAATTATGCCCTTAAATCCGGTCTCTATTAATGACTAAAAAATCGCTGCTTTCGAACAAAATGCATATTACTTTAAAGGGAACTCAGCAGATCTTTCCTTACAATTGTGTAATTACTTGCTGATGTGTCGTGCATCATGACTTTTTATTTTATTTTAATACTGCATGCACAAGTTTTTTTTGGTTGTAGAATTTTTTTAGCCTTTAAATACAAAACAGGGGAATAAAAATAAAGAATTTATTTAATTAAATAAACCCCTTAGGGGGTCTGTGGTCCACTCTCTGGGAGTCTACCGAGGTCTATAGACCCCTATGTGGAATGACTGCACTCAAGTGTCGATTTACCTTTCATACACTCATGAAATTTTAGATCACAACTAGTCTTTGCATTATCGATGCAATGGTACGCATTTTGCATACCACCAGCGATCCTAACTACATTCTGCAAGCCTTGAACTTGTAGAAGTCTAAAATAATTTCAATTTCAGAAGAGATAAATTGACGTAAGTTCTGGCCGGGATATGAAATAGCTGAAAGTTCACTGCAATAAAATATTCCCTGCATTAACATGGCTGCCCAGTTGTTTTTACTTCACAGTTGTGTTTCATCCTTAGTATCTAGCGAAATTTTAAATATACGGCTAACTCTAGATACCTAGTGATTTTTTTTTGCAAATGACATATACATATATGTTATAGGGGAAATAATTCACATAGAACTCTAATTATTCGTGCTGAGGCCTCGACCCATATGAAATACAATTCTTAGTTAGATCAGATGCGTTCAGGTGTATAATGCCCCAACATAATATTATATTATGTATTATTTAAATAACAGGGGAAATATTAAGATTCTATCTATCGGACGATATTCAAAAATATTTTATGGTAATCGGCCAGTTAAGAAGAAATACAATTCTCCTTCCTGCAGGTGTTTCTGCCATCCGCAACGCACTGACCGCTCTATCTCGGGGTCAAAGTTACGAATCTTTACTGGATGCCTAATTGGCTTGGGGTTCGCTACCACCATTACTATGCAGGTGGGTTTGATTACACTACGTGACAGAAGAAAAATTTTGTAAGCTGTCTATGCTTTTCTTTTCTTTTTTTTAGTGATTAGACTAAGAATAACCCCTACCTTGAACTCATCATGAAAATATTTTTTTAATTCATCTGGCAATCCGATAAAAAAAGTTTGCAATTCTAGAAAATTTACTAAGTTCACAAAGCCCACTAAGTCCACAAAGTTCACGAAGTCCACCAAGTGCACAAGAGGCACCAAGTTCACAAAAGCCCGTGTCCAAGTCTATGCTAATTAATAAGTGGTTCCCGATTTCATATCCTGGATACGATTTTGTGAAGGCTTCGGACAGACTGCTCTCTTCTTAACCTTACTTGCATCAGTTTCTTTTCACCATTTTCATTTTTTTCCAAATATGTTTTGAAACTTCTGATTTTCAAATGATTCCATGATATCAGGTAATCCAGAAGGTACCTACATCATCTGTCAAATCGTTCACATCAGAAAGCGAAAGAACTTTCTTCCTCAAGGTACCAGTTGCCCCATGCAAATACGTATGTACTTTTTGTACGGTCTCACATACGCAGGAAACGTATTTACATGCTTACCCGCATTGCGGGTAAACAAATCTCTCTTCATCAAACCTAGATATATCTATTGCATGCTTCACTCCTGTAAACAATTTTCTTAATTTAACTTATAAAGCGAAATTAGACTCATTTATTTCAAGAAAACTTTGAAACAGCATGCGGTTATGTCTCAAAAAGTTAACCACATTTGACATAACGAATACAATTTTGGGTTGAAGGAATCAACATGGTCTGAAGTTAGTTGAACTTGATGAACATAAAATTTGTGTAGACCAATACTAGAGACTACGCTACATATACAATTGACGGCCCACTCTAAGCGAGAAATAGGTCTAATGCAGGTAGATGAAATTTCAACGAATTGCATTGCAATTAAAAAATGGGAATCACAATGTATAAAAGTGATCAAATTTCATTTGGCCATATTTGATAGACTATGTTGATGAAATTGTGTTTATCGCTATAGGATATTTCTTTCGTCCGCATCGATATTTTTTCATGAGTAATTTTACGCAAGACTGAAGGAAATGGAGACCAATCTTTCATGCGGATTATTGGGATGGAAGAGACAGCTAATTTTCAGCATCTTGCTATTATGACATAGGGAGAGAAAATATGCTCCACAGCAGGCAAAAGTTTACAATAATATTTCATGTATTTTTTAGGATTCACAAACCACATACACTTTGTGCAACAGACGCTGCTCAATTGAAAAGAATGGGTTAGGAGTCAGTTAGTATAATTCGTATCAAATATTAAGACTGTAACGGTCATTAGCATTCCACCATATACTTTTTCTTTCTTTCACGAAGAAACTTAGTCGAAATATTTATTGTTTGGGCCTCTTCTAGCGTGCTGTTGTGAGGTTTTGTTTACATCAGCGCCGAGACAAAATTAGAAATCTGTTTGATGCACTCGATCTCTTCGTAATTGTGTTAATGATGATATAAAATATCTCGGAACTAAGCATCTGCCCAAAAATGTTATTCTCGAAAAGTTATAAAATGGCTCATTGAACTTATTGAAACAAACAAAAATAAAAACATGAAAGAGGGTTACATGTAGAATTGACCGAATTTTCTGAATCTTCACCAACCATTTTTGTGCCTATAATTTGATTTTTTAAATATGTTTTGATAATTGCGCATTACAGTCAAGTATTACTATTACGAGCAGTTGTACGTAAACAGCGGCGGGGCCCACCAGTCGCATCTCGCAAACTCGGCACATACGGAGGAGCGTGTTAAGTCGCAATTCAAGTCTGGAGTATCAGATTTTCGGCAAGACTCGCTCCCACCTATTCCAAAGTTTCAGTTAACTGGAGTCCCATCCGACTGGCAGAAGGTACGTCACCGGTTTCTTTTACCAATTGTCGTACGCACTAACCCGACCGTTCTCATGATTTCTTTTCTAAAAATGATCGACTTTCTATTAGACAGAACTTACTACACCACGTTTGGATGAGAAGTCTGTTTCATTTATAGATTTTTTGCCATGCATTCGAATTTCAACATATGCATACCTTATTTCAAACTTTTTAAATGAAATATTTTATACAATATGATACGCACAAAGCGAAAAAAATGTCTTGTTCAATATGTTCAGTTGCACTTTCGTATTATGCTAGTATTTCTAGTATGATGCAGTATTGTGTCAGGCGGACTAAGTAATACGTCGCGTATAAGCTGATGTCTTCATTGTGAGTAGGTCCTGAGACCGCACAAAGAACATCTTTCGTGCTCTCTCAGTGATAGTAGCAAATCTAACGAGTTTTTTAGAAAGCTCTGCGAAATGTAAAATTACACGTTGGCATATTTTTCGTATTTTATACAGTGGCTACAATAAGTATTGCCTTATGAAAACAAGGCCTCGTTGATACCCGGAAGCCAATTATAGCCTGTGGTCAGACCGTCGTGTCAGAAGAACAGAAGGCTACAGTGGAAAAATCTACAACTTTGATGTAATAAACTAAGTAAATGTTACCTTGAATGTCCCGTATTTTGCTTTACACGAGAGTTCCCGTAATTTTTCCTTGGCTAGCAACAATCCCTTCGCTTACATCCAATTTTTTAAAAACTCTCACCTTACTTGAATTGCCTTGTAATGTGGGATCTCGTTTGCAAGTGCTTTTGTTTCACTTCAAAACAATTACGTATAGTATAAGTTGACCTTACGATTGAGGTGATACATCAGTCATTGCATAGTGTTACTCACTGTAAACTAGGAGAGTACTCGCCTCTTTCCGACCAGCTGCTTCTCTAGGGCAAATTTAGTGCAAGGAAGATTCCAGCAGAAGTACAACAAAAACATAGCAATAGTTAACGTATAACATAGCGGTTTTGGTAAATGAATCTTGTTCGCGCATGTCAGGATTGCTCGAATGATTATCTGTAGTACATTGTCAATGAAATTGATACAGGCATAGAAGTGGTGCTATGTCAATTCTTCTGACACATACAATTTGGCATTCTTAAATGTGGGCATCGAGTATTTGGTACACGATGCAAAAAAGGACAAACGTCCCGGGATGGAATGACAATGTCCACGAACCTCACACAGCCAGCAGACTTGCGTATCATTGCGGAGGGACGCAGATGTCATGGCAGGGAAAGAATAGGCTCTACAATCTGTGTCGCTCTGCGCTCAAGCAAATGCGTATAGACGTGAAAATGAGATTAGAGCGTAAAAGCTATCGAACAACCTCGCACAAAGTAAATCCACTAATTTTTGGAATGAGATAAAATGTCTTAAACCGGAAGTCCACACCGTTGCACCGTCTGTGAATGGAGTCACTGGAGAATGTAATGTTGCAGAATTGTAGAAAGCCCATTATACTGCTAGTAGCACAGCGGCCATATCAATAACAGGGCTCTATATTTTGAGTTGGTTGCCCCCACATTGTGTAAAGCAACGGGTATACCTGAATCATTGCATGGACTCATATGGTCCATTTTATTAGGGTTGCCACCTTGGAGATGTGTGCGGAGATGTGGTATTGAGGAAAATCTGAAAATATATTGATACGCGATTCGCAATAATTTTGAAATTGCTTAAATGTAAGTTCAAAAGTTCAGTTTCGATAGAAGTCACAGAAAGGTGCATGATACACCAAAATTATGAGAAATGCATAAGGCATGCAATGCACATCTCAAAAATTATGTAAGGCAGCTTCTTTTCTGCGAAATGACAATAAGTGAAAATATTGGCTAAAATTTCCATGTTGTTTTAAATTGGTAGCACTTTCTTATTGTTCATAACTCATAAATTGGGCAGATTATGAAGCAGTATTGTACACCATACTTAGCGCAGATTATTCATCTTCAAAATAGTGAAATATGCATAGATTTACGGTACCAACCATACAGTAAACAGCAAGAAACTAAAACCACACCCCCCCTTAAATTTTTTAGCTTTATAATCCTCCTTTACACCAAATACAGAGGAATATGCTGGTGCTGACTTTTGCACTGGTTAAGCACTGGTATGTACCTGACGGATTGTATAACATCCTAGGATGGTTGTACGATGACTCTAGATTTATGAAAAAACCTTACCTCACCTGCAGGTGTCAGATAATTATTGGAGATTCGAAATCGGATTCTTGATAAGGTACAGCTGAGTTGCAGTCTCAGACATCTACAAGTGCATATTTAACGTTTCAACAACGATTGTGTTTCAGACGCAGCAAAGGAAGATACTTACCCCTAAACCTATGACTACAGCACTGCTGGTACACCATACGATAAGGTCGAAGACACTTGTAGACCCCCATGCGATAGAAATGGCACTCTCAGCTTCAAAAGTTGGATACTGCCCTTGCGAAGGATTAGCTTACTTAGTTCCATGAAAATGGCAATCTTGTCACCCCTCACTTCCTTGCAGCTGGTAGCTTTGCTCAATTTCCGGCAGATAATGCGGATATCATAAATGAAACCTGAGATGGAAAGGCATTTTCCAAGTAACCAAGCTGGCGACCTTTCAATGAGAGCCCTTGCAACAGCAGAGTCGTGAAACATCGTCCACTGGAATGCTAAATCACTGATTTTAGTTCTTACAGAGCTGAACCAATTGCATACAGCTAAGGTAGGATCTCTTTCTTTGCACACGCCGATCATTCTGTGATAATAAAATATGATTCATCAGTAGTTGCTCAGGCTAGACTATTCGGTAACTGTGTGTGTGCCGTAAACGACGCCGGTGAGAAACAAAATATACCATCATGAACATCTTTAAACCTGCCTATTTCTGATTGAGATCGTCCTCAAAGTAACATTGGATACCTCCGAATAATTCCAGCCCCAGATCACGATATGGACACAATTGCAACAGAGCTGATCAGATGCCAGCCCATCACCAAATATCAACTTTAAACAGCCCAAAGTCGTGGTGAATTTTGATGAGGCTTTGTATTGCAGGATTTCCAGCATTTGAAGAACGTGTATTGCACAATTCAGACGAGTTTGAAAATCTTGTGCTTAGACTTGGCGGGTTCCACGTTGAACTTAAATTCTCTACGTCCATCAGGCAGCACTTCAACAGTACGGTCTATCAGATGTACTGCATGAGTACGGAGCTGCTCAGTGAGGTGCTTTTGGTCAAGTGTTATTCAATAACGGACACTAAAGTTGCGTTTTAATCACATACAATAGGGATGGAGCCTAGTACTACCTGATACCATTGTAATTGCTCATAATCATTTGTAGTCATTAAATTGCCCAGAATTAACAGAAGCTAATGTAAATGACTGACTTTCATAAACAGTCAATATTACGCGAATTTAACATATAGGGTAATTGTTTTAATTAGTCAAATGAGAGCTCCACCACACGATTTGATGCTGGCAACTCTGTTTAAAATGCTCGGTAAGGTCAATAGAAATATCCCAGAAGCATTGCCGCTTTACACAAGATGGGTTCAACGAAATTTTAAAAATCGGCATTCGGCCTCTGGACCATATCATAAACTGTATTACCGATGATAATCATAAAGGTTATGTTAATGGCATCCGTAATAATCTGACTCCCACTAATGAACAGTGCACCGCATCTGAAGATGAGGTTTTTCGAGCTCTGAAAAGACTGAAGAATAACAAAGCGCCTGGCGCTGACTGTATCACACTGAGGCATAACTCCATAGACTCCCTAATCATATCTCGATTTCACTCACTGCAATTAGTTTCCAGGCTGAGCTGGTAGTTGCATTGAACACGTTGTGGTAACGCCTTTACACTGAGGTGAAAATCATTGAGCAATTGCTGAATTTTGCTTAGTAAATTCATTGAACTCTTCCGGCTTTATAACTAAGAATTATGATAGCAATTTGCTTACACCGCTAAGAGTGGGCACTGATAATTAGACAGATTATTGAATATCACACCGAAGCGACAGCATTGTTTTACGGCACATTTCTGGGAAATCTAGACATCACATGAGCTGAAACGTTTCTGTTACTGAAACAATCTTTCAGATGTGGGTATAATAGGGTATGAGAAAAAGGTAGTTTATGAAAACTAGTTGAAATGTCATTCAATTAGAGGTCTTCAAATTGCAGCCTAAAGAACGTACCTCCGAATCAAGCAAAATTGATGCTGGACTCTATGCTGTGCTAGAGTTTGTGCTACCACCAGATTTTCCTATTTATTTGTTAGGCTTCAGCTAAGGTAAACAGATATCCTCCCCATCATTATTTCCACTGATGTTGTTGGGACCAACATAGTTTAAATTTACTTGAAGTTGATGTATTTGCAGGCCGATGATGGGAACGAAGTCCTCTACATCTACTCGGCTTATATAGACGAAAGAGATGCTGACAATCCGCATGTCCGCATACTGGCCTTGGTAAACAGAAGGAGACCGCCCGTAAGTACTCTGTTCATTGCCGTAGGGTTCATATTGAAATTACCTTCTATGATTGCATATGTTGGTAGATATTATACGGGTATAGGAAAAAAGCGCCGAGAAAAAAAAGCCCCGGTAGGAAAAGCTCCCAAAAGAAAAAACCTCCCGGAAAAAGCCCCTGTAGGAAAAAAAGCTGACGCATGTCTTCTAATTTACCGTACATTTGTTACCCGTTCTTATTTATTTTGAAGCAAGTTATATTAAAATTAAAATAAGCTAAATTATACTGTACTGGAATCACCTACCCTAATGTAGCGAAACCTAGCCTAACGTAATCTACTCTTTTCTAATTACACGTAGCCAATTCTAACCACATCTAACTAAACCCAACCTATTGCGATATAACATAACCTAGTTTTTTTCTAACTTAATCTAACCTCAGCAAACTTCACCTGAACGTTTTTTAAAAGTGCGATTTGGAGAAAGAGAGGCCTTGGCCACCTAACTTCTCCTAATGGTTTAAATCCTTGTGTAATTACTCAACTTTCCGAATGTAGGCAATTTTTGTCCGATAGGCCCAGGAAGCAAAGTGTGTTCACGGGAGAACTCATTGGGACTAAAATAAAATTTAACCGTGACCGCATGTGGCCAAATGAGGTCACATCGACTGGTTGAAATATTTTAGGGTCGGACCTCAGGCCTTCGTATGTTGGGTTCTTGAACCTAACCAAAAATGTAAGCAGTGTTATGTTCATGACGCCAGAGAAACCATAGAATAGTCGTTTATTAAACTTTCTGTATTTGACAATAATTTTACTGTGTTTTGTGCATAGGTGAAACTCGAGTAGCTGGCCGGTCATGAGCTGGAGAATAACTGAAATATGCTTAGTGAAGAGCACTGTAACTGAACCCAGACAAAAATCTTGCGACAGTTAGCAGCTGGATTACATTCCATTCTCGTTCGATAAGTAATCATCGCGTCTAAGTCCCCGTTACGTATCGCGCCTCACCAACTGCCCAGGAAGCTATAGGGAGGCTGGAGACATGGAAGCTAATGAATGTCATGCCGAAGCGACGCTCGCCAGCATCTAATAATTCTCAGGCGGCTGTACGCCGAACTTCTGAGGGGCTCCGGGAGCGTCGCGAGGGACCCGGCCGAGCCTGAAAGACCGTTAAAAAATTCCCCCTATGCCTAACCACCCCCAATGGCAATGGCAGCTCGTGGCTGCAGTGCGGGGGTGCTCCTGTACCACACTAGGATATCATGAACTAAAAGTTGGCCACTGACGTTACTGCAACGCTATTAGCCACTCTAAATAGTTCATAAATATTAATTTTAATTAATATCCGTGTATGAAACTGTGCATCACACGCACTTTACTAACCACGAGCTTCCACTGTCTTATAGAGTAGGGGAGACATCGGCGGCATGTGACTATATTTAATAATAATAATAATAAGAAGCGCTAGAGCTTACAGGGGCCATTGTCACATTCAACTATTACTTTACGTTTTATCGTTTCGATTTTATTCTGTATTGCTTACTGTGATAAATAAATTCTATGGAGTTTCTATGGAGTTTCAATAATAATAATAATAATAATAAAAATTAATTAAAATAATCCGACCGCCAGCGGGATAACTGGCAAACCCTGTCCCGACCACCGGCCCGATAATCCATCGGGGCGTATGAGTCAGACACATGGGGGTGTTTAAGATGACCCTGTTGCGAGGAAATGCGTAGCAAAAGTCGGATGAGCCTTCGATCGCCGAAGGTCAACGACAACCTACCGAAAGACTGGCGGCTAACCCAGTCAACCTCCTGTACGTCACCAGCTGGTCATGCTGGACCTCAGTTTAACCAGGCGTACGAACTTACAGTTGGAGGGTCGAGCACCCCTGATGGCTGAAAAGGACCATCAAAGTCGAAAGTAGCCAATTAGAAGACCAACGGCTGATTCAGGCGGAAGAGTCAACTCATTGAATGCGTTCGACAGCTCGGTGTAGATGGAACTCCTAAGCCCTGAAAGGCAGTCCATCTTCGCTGACGCTAAAGTGCTCCGCCGCCTGAGGGTTATCAGGCCCCGCCGCCTGAGGGTTACCAGGCAACCATGAAAATGAGCCACAATCGAGATACCCCTTCTAACGGCGTGAAGGGTACCTCAGTTAGACTAGGTACTTTGCTCGTCCGGTCTCCTGTGG
>LQNS02278094.1:65236916-65247882 GCA_001587735.2 Parhyale hawaiensis | reverse complement strand
GAGCTTCCGTACGGGAAACATATTGGGCAATCCTCCTCATTCATCAGTCCGCCAGCATGCTGAACAGTGTGGTGTACGTGTATCCTTAGATAGTTTTAGTGTTTTAAAGATTGCCAACAGCGATGTAGAATAAATAATTTTAGAATCCCTTTACATCCACAAACTCAAACCCGACCTCAATAGCAACAACAGTTCTTATCCCTTGAAACTACTCAATAGATAATTTTCTTCTTTTAGTCAACTTTATCCACCCTGTCTTGTATAGTTTGAATGACGCAAAAGTTTTTACTTCTGACTTTGTGTTTTTCAGAACTGATGATGGAGCAGGTCTCCGGAACGTTTTTAAAATGATATAATTTTTAACAATCGTCTTTGCTTTTAAATTTCGAAACATATATATCTATATAAATATATTAAAAGAAGAAGTATTATTTTACGGTAATTAAATATATATATATAAAACAGTGTTGAGCGACAAGGTGCTATTCGCAATGACGAATTTCATATTCATTTATACGTGAATAATAAGACTTTTAAAGTCAAATATCTGGAAAACTAAGCGTTTACGGCGAAAACGTTATTCATGAAAACGTCTTAGAATGTCTTGTTTTACCGAAATATGTAAACAAACATACTAAATGTCATTACTGGCCTCTTCGGAAAATGACCGTTTATTTTAATAAATTCAACAGCTCCAACAATGTCAATTATCATTAAGGTTTTTAAAGGAGATTTGATTCGGAGCATATTAGCTACAAGGCAATTAATAATAAAATTTTATAAAGCAGGCTTTAATTAACCCTAATAATCTGGGCTTTACACTTCGCACTTTTTATCAGGTAGGAATTGTATTGCTGGTGTAAAATTCACACACAGTCCGAAGTTGAAAGAGATGGTGCTTTTATTCGATGTTTGTGGTTTGAGATCTTTGAATTTTTAAAATGTGTTAATCCGATTGTGACGCCCTAAGATGACTATCGCCGATGTTTATTTGATCGTAATTCACTGCCGATGAAAATTGGCGATTATTCATTCCGATGCGGATGGAGCGATGGTATTGCATTCTCCACCGTAAGTACGATAGCGGTGGCCAATGTGCCATCGATCTTTCCATCGTAACATCGTACCATAATCGGAGATGCCGAGCTCTGATTTTCAATGTAGTCAACCCACCTATTGGTGAGGAAAATTTATTTGAGATGCTTCAATACACATTGAAGAACGCATTATGTTGCGTGTACTAGTCGGCAGTACAACTGCAGTATATTAGAGAAACTTTAATAGAAGCATCTGAATTACATTAATAACTGTGCCCTGTACATTGAAGCATATATGTAGCAGGCCTCAGCATGGATATATAGATTTATGCTTAATCAATATAATTCACCTTTTCGTGGATAGGTTTTATATAACACGCTTCATTCCACTTTGCAGATCACATCTTGTGTGCACTTGTTGGTGACACCTTGAATCATATTAGAAAAGAAACAATAAAAATATCTGTCTTACTTTACTTACTGTATCCATGCAGATTGAAGCGTATAGCTCCAACATTTCGTTCAAAATCAGAGTACTGTAGACTAACACACTCAGAAGATCTTGCTCTCTCATTGGTGACTCATTGTGTCACAAGTTTCTGAACACCTCCAGGCAAAGACAGTAACTGTTATTAAATTTAGTTTCTTTTGTAGAATACTTCGCTCAAATTCGCCATGCTTTTGTATTTATATAATTAACACCGATGTTAGAAAAATAAATAGATTTTACAATTATTACTGGGCGTACTGATATCAAATACGCTGTCCCTATATTATATATATAGACAGTATGTACCAAAATTTTAGAGCATATCTTCGACGGCCCACGGTCAGGCCTAATTGCTAATCGCTTGCCAGAAATCTGGCCTGCGGAGCGTCAACGTATAGTGCAGTTTAAGCCCATTCTCATAACACTGGAATATTGTGTCTAGAAAATAAGCCAAAAATTGGTGTCGTTCTGCTGTGATAATCTTTGTATTTGGTTCTAGGAGAAAGTCAACCATTGCACGTCCACCATTCTGAGGCAGTCAGCCATCACTACAGAGTATGTGACTTTGAAGGCTACTATATGAACTGTCACGAGTATCCCGCCAAGGTAATTACTGCAGGTACGGAAGAATGCTCCTATAGCTGCTGTTTTATATTTTAATCCTTTACTTGCGATACTGCAAGTCCTACGCTGTCACCATGGCTGGACCTCGTTACGCAACATCGGCTGTCGTTACCGTCACTAGTTGCTTTTACAACATAATCCTGGCGATACTGATGCTCGGTTCTATACCAGTTTGGTAAAACCGATGCCGTTACTCATGGTAACGACAGGTATTGTACTTTGTCATTCGCAACAGTTGTGGTCCGACTATACAAATACAATCACGCTTAAAACTTTGGTGTTCTTAGATCAGACGAAAAAGCAGCACCGACGTGGTCACAATCACTTGCAAAAAACAGACTTTTTGTATAATGTCCAAAAATACGAAGAGCTATGATTATAATAAACGCATAAGAAAATGTGTCCGGTGACTCACTAAAAGTCTGAAACAGCTATGAAATTAAAGAGAACTTCATAGCCGACGCACATGCTTTTTATTCTAACCGAAGATAATGCAATTCAAGAATTGATTTACTTCAAACTTTCTTCTCATTGTATCTGCAATATGTTGTAAAAGTTTAGTGTCCTCTCTTTACACGAACAAGTGCTTTGATTTGAAGTAAAAGTATTAATAGCTCGCAACAAGTAAATTAAGCACATTACACAACATTGAGAAACAGTTATTCTCTCGCGGAAAAAAAATTAACGGCTGTTTACAAAACGCTGATGTAGAACTCATTTTAATGGAACGTAAAGTGTACAAGAACATTCACCGTGTGTATCCCTTTATCTAATTTTGAAACGACCAACACTATTTGAAGAATAATATTTACTGCCAGCCAAAGATACAGAATCGGACGAATTCAAGCCTACAAGCAAAAGTGAATAGGTTCCATCAACATGCTGGAGGGACTGCATTTTCTGAAGCCACTTCACTTATAAGGCAAATGAACTTCTTGACGTCTTTTTCTTGACCTTAGGAAATGAATGACCTCTCTTTGTAAGTCGCTTGGTGATCTCGATACTTCACATTTTGTACATTTGCAGTGCGCATTTATTAGCAGCACCAAATGCGTTACCTTTCTTGCCCCCCTTTTTAGTTTTTATCTATTCTCTATAGTTTTCCTCCTTCCATCACGATAAGAGAGGATGGTGTCCAGAAGAGTAGATTCCAGAACCGAACTTCAGATTTGCACTGCTATACTGGGTTTGATTTAGCTACGATAGAGCTGTGATTAAATTTCTTCCACTTCTTGGAGTTCCTTTTATTGCTTGGTGACCAGAAGGAATGAGGTTTGAGGTTAGATGCCGTTAATTTGAAAGTGAAGCATTTACGATGAGTTTTTCTTACCTCCCCCAAGATTAATTACACACTGCATCTTTCTCTATGTCTGTTATATTGTTTGTCACCAAGCTAACTAAAAAAGTTATCAGCAGATTTTGACCGAATTTACTGGGATTGTTAAGTATGTTAGGAGGGTCAGATGATTAACTTTTGGTGTAGATCCGTTCATTCATTTATTTGTTTCTTCATTTTTTCCGATTGCCGTAACTCAAAAAGTGATCGACGGATTTTCGCAAAATTTACAGAAGTCGTTAGGTATATCAAGAAAAAGTAAATGACAAAATTTTTGTGATGATCTGTTCGTTCGTTATTTTGTCTTTGTTTTTAATTTTATGCTTGTTAGCACAATAACTCAAAAAGGTTATGGATGGATCTTAATGAAATTTACATGAGTTGTTGGTAATGTTAAAAGACATAAATGATTGAATTTTGGTGATGATCTGTTGATCTGTTTGAAAGTTTGACTAATTTTTTTATTTTTTTCAAAATGTTTCTAGCAGCATAATTTTAAAAAATGAGAACGGATCTTCAAGAAAATTATTGAAACTGTTTATGCTGTTATAAGGCACAAATAATTAGATTTTGGCGTTGACCCAATGAAAATTATGGTCTTAGCACCAGTTGAAAAATATTTTTATCACTGCCTTGCTTGGTAGAGGTATGCGCTCTCAGAGTGCTCTAGTTGATCATATTTTCGTTGGTTTAATTTTGAAAGACTAGCGGACCCGTGAAAATTCCGCGGTTGATGAATGTCTTTACGTTTTAATATGTATGTTACGGCCAGACTATGTAATCAGTCATTTCGTGAAGTGCCTAATAATCTTAGCCATTTCATGAAATGCCTGGGGGCCAGTCACTTCACGAAATGATTAAAATTCTTAGTCATTTCATAAAATTACTGATTTTTTGCATCATTTGTTACACGATGTGCCTGTTTGGATTAAGGCAAGCTGTGAAATGGTGGTGAGCTTTTATTTAGGCAAGCTGTGAAATGGTGGTGAGCGTTTATTATTATGTTTAATTTCGTTTCTTTTCATTTCAAAATTCATTCTGTATTTAGTAAAAATGGCAGAAGGTATGAGTTGAGATTTTGTAATCACTTACAGGAGAAGTACAAAAAAATGTCAGAAGTATCTTATTCCCAAGGATATTTACTACAAAACAATTGAAGATATCAAGGCTGCCAGTGACTCATCACTAACAAAGTCCCGGCACGAATACTACTTGCTAAAAAAGTATGACATTCTCGAATGTGGTGATGTGCAGAAACTTATAAAGAAATGCAAGACAACTAATGAACTACCTCTCTACTACGCAAGCATTGAAGACACATTCGACATCATTAATAAAGTCCATGTTGCTACAGGTCACGGTGGTAGGGATCGAATTATGAACGTACTAAGTGCAAAGTATGCCAATATTTTGAGAGATCACGTCGAGCTATTCAAATCACGGTGCCTGGAATGTCAGAAAAGAGGAAGCGTCCAATGACAAAAGGAGTGGTTGTGAGACCAATATTGTCAACAGAGCTTGCTTCTAGAGGCCAAATTGACTTGATTGATATGCAATCCATGCCCAACAACAGCTTTTAATGGATCATGGTTTACCAAGACCATTTGACCAAGTTCTGCATTCTACGGTCTCTTACTTTTAAAAGAGCCACTGAAGTAGCCTTCCAGCTGACAGATATTTTCCTGCTGATAGGTGCACCAGTCATTCTCCAGTCGGATAATGGCTCTGAGTTTACTGCCGCTGTTATTACCAAACTTGCGAGCATGTGGCTCGACTGAAGATCGTTCATGGCAAACTGAGACATCCTCAGAGTCAGGGTTCAGTTGAGAGAGCCAACGGCGACATCAAAGACATGCTAGTGGCCTGGATGGCAGATAACAACTCAACAGATTGGACAATGGGTATCAAGTTCGTTCAGTATGCAAAAAATAAATGAAGGCCATTTCGCCCTATTAATAAAGTCAATTTCAATATCCTTAATGAGTGGAGGCAGAGGTGGCTGTAAGGGGTGAAGGAGGCCGTATAGGGAACAGTCATTTCATGAACTGTCTAGCCCTTCGTTCTAGACGGGGTGGAGGAGGCCGTATAGATAACAGTCATTTCGTGAACTGTCTAGCCCTTCGTTCTAGACATTTCATGAAATGCCTAGGAATCTTAGTCATTTCGTGAAATGACTGGCCCCCACGGTCATTTCATGAAATGGCTAAAATTATTAGGCACTACACGAAATGACTAATTATACAGTCTGGCTGTAACATGTACACGACCTGCTTTGCGCTATTACAACTTACATTAGTTTTAACCTAATGCAGTTCTTCCAACGGAACTTACACCGTCTAAAGCCGAGTTCACACGCCATTCCTATAGCGCGCTCAATCGGGTGGCGTACGAGCACGATCTGTGTGTCAATTTTTTTCGTCGCTGTCAGCAAGTAGTAGCGCCTCTCGTTCAAATGAATGACGTCGCGCGTTCAGTTATGGCATCATTTCTTTACACTTTTGTTTATATTTTGAGTCTGTTTGAAATCACATTCGGATCCCAGAATCTCATAGCCAAAGTTCAAGTGAAACAGCCTATTTCTTGAATATTTACAACCTAATAAACCGATAAAAGTGAAATCAACACCCAGCAATCCGCTGGTTTGTCAAAACAAAGAGGGTGTCTGTATTTCTAGAAATGTTTTGGGTTTTCTATTGTTATAAGGGATTGTAGTGAGTCTGATCATTAAAGTGACAACGAAAAAGAGTATGTAACTATTTGTTCATGATCTGTGAACGCTATTTACTTTAGGATTTGTTTACTGTACTTGAATGCAACGCGTTGGAAAAACGGACTTGCTTCGCCTTTCAGTATCGCGCGTTCGCCGCAACTGCTTCCATCAACTAAACATGCGGCGTCCATCAGTTTGAGCGAACGCGTTAAGATGAATGACGTGTGAACTCGCCCTAAATTACCGCTAGCCACTTAACCCTGACAAGCTCTGTCTAACTCAACAATGTCTATCTACCCTAACATATTCTGTCGTAGCTAACGCCAGTTATGCATCTAATGCTCTATGTACATCTGTCTTAAAGAATATCATACAACCCACCCCCCATATCTAACCTAACGAAGGTCATTTAACATAACGCATGTCAACTAACCTACAGCACATGCTATAACCTTATTATTCTTATCTAATCTAACAGACCTGTGCAGCACCTCATATAACATAACGCACTATATCTAACGTAACACACTTCATAAACGTAACTCGCCTCATCTAATATAACGCGCTTCATCTTACCCAGTGCACCTCATCTAACCCAGCGCACCTCATCCAACCCAACTCACCTCATCTTACTCAACACTCATTATCTGACACTGCTTTATGTAACCTAACGCTGCCCATCCAACTTAACCCTTCTGATTCACCCTAACGCTCATCATCCAACATAGCGCTCTTCTTTTCACCTAACGCTCCTAGTCCAACCTAGCTGACCTCCCTCCTCTATATTAACGCTCATTGTTCAACCTAAAGCCCCTCGTACAACCTAAAACTCCTCATCAAACCCAATGCACCACCTCTAACCAATCACTCGTCATCTAAGGCTGCTGTATATAACGTAACGGCTCCCTACATAAACTAACGTTACTCACCCGGCCTAACGTTCCTCATCTAGTACAACGCTCCTTATTTAACCTAACGTTCTTCAGCCAATCTAGAGCTCCTCATCCAATCTAACGCTCGTCACCTAACCAAACACTCGTCCAATCTCACACTTCTCGTCGAAATATAGTTATTCATCTAACACTGTGAGTGTNAGTATTACGCCCCTTATTTAACCTAACGTTCTTCAGCCAATCTAGAGCTCCTCATCCAATCTAACGCTCGTCACCTAACCAAACACTCGTCCAATCTCACACTTCTCGTCGAAATATAGTTATTCATCTAACACTCACAGATCACATTCTAATCTAACACAACTTTTTCCAACTCAACGCACCTTAACTAATCTTACGTTCCTCATCTAGCCGTTATACGTTCATCATTAAAGCAACGCTTGTCAACAAGCCTAACGCATTTAGCGTACGTACTTTTTGTTCGCGGACTGGGACTAACAGCTCCCTGGTCCTCAAATTGTGCTCCCTCTCAGCTTCCTCATAAGTAGCACCAGCCCGACGCCGCTGTTCCCTGAAAAGCTGAAAGTCGACAGCAGACCGGCTAGTACGTCAAAGGGCATGTGCCTCCCGCTTCAACTGGTGAGGTCTCTACAGGCATGATCAAACCAGGGCTCATCGCCCGTCCTGATCGTTATGAAGCGGGAAGGGACATAGGCGCGCACCATGTCAGAGAGAAGCCGATCCAACCGAATCAAAGTAGACCCAGGATCAGTAGACTCTCTCACAACACTCCAAGGTAGCGCAAGGATGGCACCAGAAACGGCATCCCAATTCACTCTGGACTTCAAAAATATTTCACGCCTAACAGTGACTCTGGGGACCCGCTGACGAACCTGCAGCGTCGCAGATAGGGCACCATGGTCCGAGGGACCAATGGGAGACACCACTGACACTCCAACCAGATCAGAAATATCAGTCATCAGCAGGTCAAGAACACCTCCCATCAAATGGGTAGGGCCTTCAACCAACTGCTCACAACCAGAGGCACTCGCGATATCGAAGGCGGCATAGCCATGGCAATCAGTCCTCCCAGAGTCAAACCATTCCACATGGTGACAATTAAAGTCACCCATGAAGGCAAAAGCAGAACGCCTATCTGATGACTGAATTTTAGCCATTGCATCCAGGAGACAATCGAAGACCCAATCATCAGCAGACGGGCTGCGATACACTGAGAATAAATAAAAGTTCCTGAATGAGCCACAGACTCGAAGTACCATCATCTCGCCGCATGGACACTCATATTCACTCTGCCTAGACACAACAACACCCTTTCGAACGTAAGCAGCCAAACCCCTAAATGCAGGGCAAAAGTCACGCAACCGCAGCACTGGCTTTTCAAAGTTCGGGATCATCAGCTCAGAAACATGGCGATGATTTGAGGCGAGCGTCTCCGAACATAGCAAAAGGTCATAATGGGAAGAGGCTACAGCTAGTTCAGCCAAATTACCATATAAACCCCGAACATTAGTGCACAAGATCCGGCAGGAGCGAGACCCAAAACCACGAGGACCGGGATTCTCTTCCACATCCGGATATCTAGTTATCAGGAACGCAAAGAACAATAAATAAGCATACACCATAGGCAAAGAAAATCATAAAAAAACACAAAAAAGCAAATCGACAGTCATGATAGCAACGAAAGTGGCCAGCTATCCACGCGCTCCAGACCCTGCCATCACCAGTACGGGCTTTGGCTAAAAAGAGGAAGAAAAGAGAGGAAAGGAAAAGAGTATCATTTGGTACTACCCGAGGGAAGGGAGAGAGGAGCAGACCGCGGAAGACTGAATACCCAGCTATGGCACCAGCCTATTAATCTCCCCTCAGGGATGCCGTTGGACCAAAACAGTCTCATCCGCATTCAGAGTGGCATTTCCTACAACTCAGGGGCTACCCAGAGCCCCAAACCCAAAACCAGCTCATACAAACAAAGGGGTGTCCGGTGGCCGGACAATGGGGGCGGCCGATAACGCGCAGGCCATGCGTTAATCATTGAAGCGCATTCTTTTTCAATCGTAGTAACTCACCTTCCATGCCTGCGTTTCGCCCATCTACGTTTATTTTCAATGTCTCATGAATTTTCTCTTCGCTATAACTTGTCCTCGCTCATTCGCTTGAAAAACTCACTGAAAATCCTCGATAGTCACTTTGTACCTCAGCCAAGGAAGTTATGTTTGCGTCACAGTTTGTCTATCTTTTATTATCATAACTAAAAGGGGTAAAGACACTCCTTATGAAATTTACAGAGAATGCTTGGTACGTCAGAAGGAAGAAATGATTAAGGTTTGGTGAAGATTTTTCCAACCGTTTGTTTGCATGTTTTGGTCTTAGTGACATAACCCCAAAATTTAAAAACAAATCTTGATAAAATATGCATGAGTTGTAGGGAATATTACGAAGAGCAATTGGCCTAATTTTTGTGATGATCTATCACCCTGTTTGACTGTTGGTATCTGTATTTATTATATGTCTACCAGCACATAACTTAGATAGTTGTGGACAGCTCTTCATGAATTCTACAAGCTTTGTTACAAATGTTAGGAAGCACAAATGACAAAATTTTACTGTTCGTATCTGAGTTTGATTGTGCAGTAGGTTTGTTTCAGTATTTGTTAGAACTAAACTCAAAATGCTTCCAACGGACCTTCAAGAAAAATACAGCAAGCTGCCATAAACCTTAAGAGGCGGATTTAGGGTCCTAAAACAATGGGGGCGTAACCGACACTTTTTCAAATATACAGGAGAGCAACTTAAAAACAATGCACTGGTGTAATAAAGTACAAAATAATAGATTTTACATACGATTCTCGACCATATCTACTCGGATTTACGCCTTTCTAAAACGACAGGTCTCATATTGTTCTATACGATAGAGCAAAAAACTACTTCTGAAAAACCTGTCGCTTCCTCCACTATTGTTCTAGGGCTCTCATTAATGATCAGAATAAAAGGAAAGCCTGTTGTCAGGACCAATTTGAATTTTCATTAAAGTTGCATTGTTAGGCGGAGGCATTCGCTCCCAGTGAGCTCTGGTATTTTCTTTTTGTCGTTTATTTATTCGTTAAATAGGCAGTAAATACCAAAGTACACATATGAGCAATTGATCAGTAAACGGATTTTATTAAACTTTGCGGGTTTTCATATACTTATTATTTTTCCGCTACCTTTCCTTGATATTGCTCTCTCATTTCCCAATGTCTTTGTAAGTAGGCAGCTAATAATTAACAAATGAACGTAGCATGGCATTTCATTATTATTTTCGCAAAAAAAATTGCCACTTAGTTGGCACGGTTGCTACGTTCGTAGACAAGACGCAGGTTGTTAAATATAGCTCCAGCTGGGCAAAAATTCGATGATTATATAGGATAAAGTTTGAAGACTCAGAAGAAAGCTAGAAATAGCTGGAACGTGTGGAAATTCACCGGAATAAAAAATTGTTCATCATTGGTAACCATGGTAACCAAATGCATGTGAAGCATTGTCATAAGAAGTGTGAAACAAGTTCAACGTCTGACAGCAAATCTAACAATGAGATGCAAGCTATTCCAGCTAAGAACAAAAAAAAAAAAAAGAAATGAAAGCTTGGCTCCGGTGTGTGCCTACTGAAATGGCATCGGAAAGCCCTAATTTTCTCCCATCTAAGAGTAAAAGCTTAACTATCGTACTAACGTATATAGTAACTAACTACGAACGTATAAATTTTCTTTTAAATACCTCGGCCTTATCATTGATGATAAATTGACTTTCTCAAAACACATAGAGCTGTTCTGTGGTAAGATCAATAAAGCCCGGGGAGCGTTCTATGCCGTTTTGAGG
>LQNS02278094.1:65180136-65190308 GCA_001587735.2 Parhyale hawaiensis | reverse complement strand
ACTCCGCTGGCGGTCTGTGTCGAACTGACGCTTACGCGCTGGCCGAGAAGGACCAAGGAGCGCGTTCGGGTCGACTCGGCAGTACGAGTACCGAAAATCTGTTCGAGGTCCGATGCATTTTTTTCTCAATTTTTTTGGTCCAGCACCGAATTGGTCGAGTACAGAGGCGGTCGAGTACCGAGGTACCACTGTACTAAGCACACATACACCACGCGTTTAAGTTTTATTTTAATTCCGTTGACTCCAACTGTTGCACTCTTTGCTTCCTGATGTGATATTGTAGGTACAAGAGATACACTTAGAGCAATATTCCCCACTGGGGATGCATATGAACCAACGGACGGCCTATTCGTTCACGCACGGACCCCCAACTAGTTCATGACGTTTGAACCTTCTGCAACAATAATTATCACCCGAAAATGATGGGAGCTGATAACATTTTCGAGAAAGATTTAATTATATACATATATGTTCATCTTTTGGAGAAAACAAACAAAGATATTTTAACTAAATAATAAGGGCGTTCTATTTAATCAAACCTGCATGCAAGAAGGGTCGATACCTAAGTACACGGATATATATATATATATATTTGTAAATAGGTATATTTATCTATCCATCGACGAAGAGGTATAAGGAGCTGAGCAATGTTCATAATCTTCTCTGACTCACCTCACAGAAAACAGAATGGAATCTACCAGACAACGTATCCACTGCATTAGGTCCACCGGCGATGTCATAATTACAGTTGGCCACAACCACTGCTCTGACAGAGTTATTGATGTGGTTAAATGTGAGAGGTTTATACGAAAAAACATTTTAAAAACTATATATACAAAATTCAAAATGACATGCTAGACGCATAGTGTGCTGCAAATTTCCTGCCAGGTATACAAAGCGGCTTAATTAGGTTTAGCATGGATATGAGCATGACAAGTGAATTGACTGACGTAGAAAATAGCCGGTATTTCAGCTATTTACCTCAAAAAGTACCACAAAAACGCCAGGTGTTGATGAGGCCAAGATCCGACCAAGATTTCGATTGTTGCCAATTTCTCCCATATCATCAATTATTATGATTCGTAGCGGATTGTGTTTAAAAAAAATATATATTTAAGACATGTTGAGTAGATTTTGCAGTGCCGTAACTGAATATATGAGGTGAGATATAGTTCTAAGCCACTCTCCATACCAGCTGTCAACCGCAAATCTATCAAATTCCATTTTGCCCTAGAATTTTCATTTTAGTCACCTGAACAGGACATTCCGCGAGAGAACACCTCTGTAGCTCTTTTTCATCAGGGCCGGGATGCACGAAACTTCACTAAGTTTATTTAGGTCATAGATTTTCTCTTAACTTCAGAAAAATACACTTTGTGAGCTCAACGCACATGTACAAACGAATTTCGCTTTTCCGCCATAAGAGATTTTCCTTTATGTTTGCCCTTAAGTTAAGGGTGCTTGTACTACCCTAAAATGCAATAAAGAAACAGCTGCAGAACCAAAAAATCGACGGAGAAACATATAACGAATGCAAATTTGGCCCGTTCTACATAATATTAATATTCTATAAGTATTTGTGCAAAAGTATCGCTTAAAATATTCTTTTAGCCTCGTTTACCCAAGCGCTCAACTGACAGAAATTTTCTTGCCTGGCAACATCGCGGGAGCTTGAAAGCGGTAGCAGGCTATCCATTTCGGCTAATATTCGTCTTATCCCCCACTTGAACTTCAAAATTATATTGATATATTTTAATTCGCTGAAAATTACTGATTCAGAATGCATAGATCTTTATTTGTGGAAATTCTGTTTTGTTTTATGGAATTTTCATCTTTTCAGCGTGTTAATTGACCCGTCGGGGCGCGCTGCTGCTTAAGATTAAGTTACATGCGTATGCGTATGAGCCAAACTCTCCCCACTTTAGGCCGTACTGTCGGGTAGTTAGGTATAAACCCCTTCAGATTCACCCCTCTTTAGGCCGTACTATCAGGTAGTTAGGCAAAAATCCCTCAGATTCACCCCTCTTTAGGCCGTACTGTCGGGTAGTTAGGCATAAACCCCTTCATAATATAGGGCAGCTTAGGCAAGGCGTAGGCCTGGTCTGCCTAATTTCCACAAAAAATGGATGTCACTTTCGTTTTCAGCATGCCTCAATTACGCTAGAAATCACTGTCTTATCCTATAACTCAGATAGGGGATAAGACGAATATTTACCTCCATTTCTATTGCATTCTGTCGAATACTTTGGAGTGCGAATAAATCTGATTTTACTCTATAATCTTTTGATATTCCTAAAAAGCACGGAGCGCTCTAACTTTCGTCGCTCGCTTAAAAATGATATGAAAGTGCTCAGCTCTTTGAAGGAAATCCCCCACGCCATTGCGAGTAGCGGAACTTTTACTTAGGCTGATATTTTCACTACTGTTTGGGTCCATATGCGCTACAATACCAGGGAAGGAAAAAGAAAATCGCCGGACACTATGCAGTGGATACGGGGAACAAAAGACTGTTAACGAGTCCCAACCGTCTTTTCAAATAGATTTCTCATCTAATCATGTACTTGTTTTGCGTCCTTACAAACACATCGTTGAATATAAGGTGCTCCATTCCGCAAACTGCCAGCTGCTAAACATTCAGTTTACAGCTTGCGCATAGCTAAAGAATCAATTCCATCTTTGCATATAGGCGACAATGACTTTGTTATTCATTATCTTATTGGTTTTTAAAACTAAAATGTGTTGTAAGGCGTCATAAACTACCAAATATGACTTGAACTCCAGTCACATCAGGACGGGAAAAAATCAGCTGGTCGACGGCGTTTTATGTTCGCGTTCCATCTCTGCTCCTAACCGGGCTAAGGGCGATTTTAAGCATTTGCCCGCAGAAGGGCCTAAGGAGTCGATAAATGACTTTGAAATTGTTTTGTACCTTGGAGAACTTAAGATGTCCTCAGGATAAAGCCATTTAAGCAGTTTAAGGAAGAAATTTCAATATAGCGTTACGGGCGTATTGCGCATCTCAGCCTAGGCCCACTGAAACTCTAGGCATATCTAGGCATAAGGAATCACAGTGGCACATGGTATCCGATAATTCGGTATAATGACACTGAGCTCAAGTGAAGGGCCGATGGGGAAGTTTCATAATATCAACATTCATCGAATGAACGAGCAAGAAGTCCTGCACAGTTAAGCCCTGAAATACATTATGCTGTACTATATAGTATTTGCTATCTGAAGTTGGTTCAGCATCATTATCAAAGGAGGTCATTTTTCCAGGGCCAAAGTTCTACAAAAGATGAAGACCCGGTGAATAAGCTGTAAATCCTATATTAAATGTTACACATGCTGGTAGTGGGTAAACTTTCGCTTAACACACGACGACATTAACTTATTAGATAAGCTGGTTGGGTTACATGTGCATGAGAATTTGTAAGTACTGTACTTCATTTTGGTTTTCCATAAGACTGATTGTGCATTCTCATTTGAAATAAATTGCCCATGTTTAAAGCACTGGCTCCTCTAACGAGATGAGTTATTTTTGACGGGCTAGCCAGACATAAATGTTTAACACACCAACGTGAATGACTCAGTTTGTGCAGTGTGCAAGTATAATTGCGAATATATCGATGAATAAATATAAAGTGTTTCATTGCAGTCGATTTTTCAATGACAAAATACCTAAATATTCAAGAATACTGCCTCGGGTTTCCACATCAGCAGATTTTCAAAATTCTAGAGTTAATGCAAAAGAAAACTGGGTTAGGTGTATCCCCTGTACTGTATGCAAGGCAATAAATTATTATTATTATTTTATTTGTTAACATTCTCGGCCGAAACCGGTGCTGCACATTGGGTTGAGTGCTGCCATTATAATTACTATTACTTCAGCAAAGCGCTCCCAGCCTCCTTATCATGCTGACAAATATGTACATCCGATAAAGTTAGTTCTTGACTAGCAGCCAAAAGTTATTAAGGGAAAAAAAGATAGAATTTTCGGACACCTAAAAACTATTCCAACACAACCACCACTCTATCTAGGACGTCAGTCAGTCAATTTCCAGCAGGACCGAATACGACGCGTGTCAGTGTAGAGGATGGGAAGAGTCAGAAAACTGTAATGAACGCTAATAGATATGAACACCTAATATTCAAACAGGAACCGGTTGAGAAATACCCTCGAATGCAGACTGAGTTGATACGCTAGTTTCTGAGAGGAAAGGGCGGGAAAAGATTTGTACCTTACCAAAGTTCTAAAATTTTGCTTTTGATCATTTGTGATTTTATTGAGAACGATTCTCGAATAGAAACAAAAAGAAGCTAAATAAAAGGCAACGTTTCGGCCGTCGGCTGCGGCATCTTCAGGCAAAACCAAAATCTAATAAAATAAAGAAAACATATACGCACGTTTATAAATGAAAAATACAAGAATAATACAATATTACAACGCATGTATGCTTCAACTGTAATGGATCAACCAATGTTAACTTTACATGAGCAAAGGACAACTGTGGTTATGAACAATGCTATGGAAGAACTGGAGGAGTTACGGCTGTGTTAAGATCTTATATTGGTCGACAGTGAGGGGCGTGGCTATCTTAGTGGAAGAGGTTGAGGTAATTGGACAAATCATTGTACATGACGTTTATGGCTGGCATGTCCAGTCTGATTGTTAAGGCTTCTGCTATTTTCAGTGATGCAGTGTCCGAGTACAAATAGAGAACAGAGAAACAGCTGTAAAAAATTACGATCGGTGGCGGTTCAGTTTGATGTTCATATCGGAAATGTTTGCATATGCTGCTAGAGGAGTATCGGTGCTGCTTGCATCTATTCTCGAGCGCGCAGGAGGTGTGTCCTACATACTGGGAGGCGTGACAGCCTTCGTGCGGGCAAGTGAATCGGTAGACCACACCGGCGCGCTGAAGATCCGATAGTTTAGGGCGACAGTAACTGTTGAAGAAAGAGGAAAGTTTTTTGGGTTTGAAAATCACTAATGATCATAAGCAAAATTTTAGAACTTTGGACAAAAATCTAAATGTTATGTGAAACTCTGTGCTGATTTTAAATATATTAGATTTGTAGCTTAGTAAAAATGGGACTGAAGTAGGAAGGAACATGATACCAAGAATAGCGCAAGCTCAAATAAGCAGCCCATGAGTATGTTACAATTGTAACTTGGAGTTGCAATTACTTTTGTGGGATACTTGTTGCAGTCCATAGCGTAGCCAACAAAGTCACAGACTCGGTAGTGCTGGCTGACTCCCTCGAACTTTGGGACGAGCAATCGATCACTTTCTCCTGGAATGAATTATAGAGGCCTTTTGAGCTAAGAGTAATATTAGCAGTTGAAGGAACAGATAGAAGTAATGCAATACCGTAGTATATTTGTTGATCTATAAACCAGCTGAAATAGTAATAACATGCACGGCACATTAAGAGGAGCTGTGTTTGGCCTAAGGTACAAGAGACGCGTTCGGGACAAATTAAAATCGCAACAGTTGCCTGAAGACACGTTATTTCCATTTTTATTCGATACTGGTTCGACGGATAGGAATAGATACTTGCACTGATAACAATCTTGTACAAACGATGATCTAATAAGTTGAATAAATACTCCGCACAGAAAAGGAGATAAAGGAACACTTATGAAGAAGGTAGTATAAATATTAGAAAGCACATTTCAATCAAAAATAATAATTCGGCGACTAAGAACACATAAATGGATGAATGCCATTCGGAATATCATGAACAGCAAAAAAAATTGGCGATTCTGGATGAATATGGAAAGAGCATCATGTATGATGAGAGACAAAAAAAAATGTATATTTCAACGAACAGTTTAGAATTTATTACAAGGTTACTCAGCGCCCACGCCATCGGCAGCGCGGCAGCAATATTACTAAAGAAAGAAGACCGAGCGAAGTCGATGAACGGCTCGTGACAACTAAATTAATTCAAATTTCTACATCCAATCGAAGACTCAAGAAGGAACTTACGTTCACTGAAGGCTACAAACCTTTAGGTTAGTATCGTTACCGCTCAATCTGGTTAATAATTAATAATTTTTACACTTCCGATCAAACTCAATAGCTTACTAGAAATTCGTAACCTGTCAATTTTATTCACAGCATTAAGCGTAGCCTACTTCGAAAGGGGACTTGTCCAGAAAAAGTCTTCAGTCTCTGTGCCGTGCTTATATTAGACTCAGCAATGCTGCCTCCTTGCCCGGTCTCCCTTTTGTAGGTCAGTTTGCTGCATTACCCATTTTTGTTAGTTAGGCCTTCAGCTTTCTCGGAACTACTATGGTTTTCACTGGCTGTGTTACACGTTTTTTGCTAATAATTCGTAAATGAATGGTCGGATCACTATGATATTTCAACACAGAGCCTTTTAAAACCCTACCTAATTTATGGCCCACATAGCAGTTTGCTATATGTGTAAAGTTAAAGTCGACTTAGACCACACCCTCACCTGGGAAACCCACATGCACTGGTATGTGCGGGTATAGGCCCACTGGCCCCAGATGAGTAAGTATAGTTGCAGTCGACCTCGGGTCACCAAGAACTATCGCGCGAATTTGACGGAAGGAACAAATAACCCGAGACGCCACACCCCCTCATCTCTGAGAAAGACAGTTCCGCCACGGCGCCGTGCATGCACACACAACTGCCGAGTCAGCACACCAAGATCTGCAAAGAGCTTGCGTGCCTGGCTTGGAATCGAACTTAGCTGCGAGCGATACAAGGTGTTAGAGCTGAGAACGAAAGCATGCTGCTACAGAGGAGTTTACTCATGTATATTTTGCCAGAAATATCTGTAGATTTAAAAACTTCTCTTTAGTGTCATGTCAGTCATTTGTCTATAAATTATATTACCGACCGTTTCGAACTCTGAGTGATACGGCTTATGACAAACTATATATACCCATCGATCGATAGTAGGTTCTAGAAAATACCTATATCTACGGGGCCACCTCCCAGAAACACTCAGATCAGTGGCTCTCTGTATATACATAATCGTATAATAGGAAGCCATTTCATTTAAGAAAATGGCTCAATATCGATTTTTCTGCAAAAAATAGTGACATTGTAGCATAATCTTTCTTTATGTGAAGGTCTGTGAGAAGGTTTTGGGTGCAATTGCCCCAGATCCACTGCCACGACAGCACCAAAACTGCGAAAAATTTGTATGGAGCATACCCCAATCGACTAAATTTTCGACTATCAGTTAGTCTATACACGCTATCGGCTAGGAAGGAATGCAATCGGTTACGCTGGCAACACTAGATTTCACTGATCAGTTTCTTTTTTTTTATAAAGTTGCATGTGAGGAATTTTCGAGGAGAAATAAACGAAAGGATTTCACAAAGAAGATTAGGCACCACGACATAAGTACTAACAGTATATCGCATTTATTGAAAAATGACAAAAAACACAGCTTGAATCCAGGAGAAAATCCTTATAGGAATCTCTTGAAATTTCATGCATTTAGAACAAACCGCTCTAAATATCTGTAGTTGTTGGGCAGTTGAAAAAAAAAAAAACAGATCTGGACATCCGTAGATTAGGATTAAAATCTGTATATTTACATATTTTATTGCCAGAAAAATCGATGTATGAGGGATTTTTTTTTATATGGGATGGCTTCCTAATAGACTATTATATACAGAATTACGCCACTGTTTTGAGTGTTTGTCGGATATTGCCACCGTAGATCCTAGAGTACAGGCCTGGGTCTCGTTTTGATGATGTCACGAGAATGGTCCGTCACGCTCCATCGGCACATAGCAGAAAATGCTTTTTGACAGAGCAAATATGCAATATTATCGAATAATTGCAGTTTAACTATGTAATAAAATGATAAATAGCAAATAATGAAAGATAATTGTGCGAGTATACATTTTATAAATTCATATATATCTAATCTAATACTAAGAATGACCGTCGAGTGTTTACATATGTATATATTTAAATGTTTGATGTCACGCTTTTAACGAAATATATAGGCGGAATTTAGCCCAGGTTGGAGGCTCTGATTGTCCTCTCAAGCTCCATTGAAAGTGATAGGCAGAAAATAGGCCTGGTTGCAGAAAATGGCAAACATATCTTGAGCAGGGACAGTTGAAATTCCAACAATGAAGACATCGCAGGCTTAGTCACATTTGTACAAGTATTAGCTACTCCATGCATCGAATCTACGGCAAAAGTACAGGGCGACCTTATGTCTGACTGCACTTCTTGCATTGCCGAAGTTGAAATCGTAGCACTGAAGATATCTGAAGCTTCCGTTGGCACTCTCATGCTTCTTGATTCATAGTTTATTCCAACAGATGATTTCGTTGCATGAGCTATTCTTCCCATTTTGATGGAATTGTCAACGAAACCGACGAAACATAAGTTTTCACGGGCAGTAGACAATTATTTCTTCTAGCTTACTGTTTTCCTCTGACGAAGCAGTTTTCTCTTCATAGGTCAAAATTTGAGCAAATAAAATTAAACAGATATTTGAGGTTGAAAGACGGTATCAACGCTATCTTTGCTACGGAACGAACACATTGTATATAAGCTGCTATTTTTTTTAAGTTTGTTGGAGTGTTTTGCTCAAGATGTTACTTCTGCCTGGCTATATAGAAGACCTTAGGATGACAGCACGACAAAGCATCAATGAAGAAAATAAAGAAGCAAATAAGAGAAGAGGAGATTCCGCACCAGCCAAGAGGCACTAGGCAAACGTATAGGTTATTGCGTGAATTCACGCAATAACCTATACGTTTGCCTAATGCCTCTAGGCCGGTGCGGAATCTCCTCTTCTCTTACTTGCTTCTTAATTTTCTTCTTTACTTCATTGATCATTTGTCGTGCTGTCATTCATAGGACTTCTATATAGACAGGCAGAAGTAACATCTTGAGTAAAACACTCCAACAAACCTAAACAAAATAGCAGCTTATATACAATGTGATCGCTCAGTAGCAAAGATACCGTTGATACCGTCTTCCCACCTCAAATATCTGTTTCATTTGAGGTACTCAAATTTTGACCTTACTTCTCTTTTGACGAAGCAGTCTCCTTTTGTCATTCGATCAAGAAATAATTGTCTACTGCCCGTGAAAACTTATGTTTCGTCAGTTTCGTTGACAATTGCATCAAAGTGGGAAGAATAGCACATGAAACGATATCATCTGTGGGAAGAAACTACGAATCAAGAAGCATGGGAGTGCCAACGGAAGCTTCAGACATTTTCAGTGCTACGATTTCAACTTCGGCAATGCAAGAAATGCATTCAGACATAAGGTCGCCCTATACATTGCCGTAGATTCGATGTATGGAGAAGCTAATACTCGCAAATCAGACTAAGCCTGCGATGTCTTCATTGTTGGAATTTCATCTGTCCCTGCTTAAGATACGTTTGCCATCTTCTGCAACCTGGCCTATTTTCTGCCTATCACTTTCAATAGAGCTTGAGAGCAGCACCAGAGCCTCCAACCTGGGCTAATTTCCGCCTATCTATTTCGTTAAGAGCGTGACACCAAACATATAAATACGTAGAAAATATATTTATTTATTTTTGTCTGTCCACCCAAAACGGGGTCGAAGGAGTTGAGCAATCTTGACATTTTTTGTAGGGAGTTTGGGGGTTGACGTAAATGTGACCCATACCAAAAAACTAGGTCTAGCTGGCCATCAAAAATGACGGCGTTGAATTTGCCTCCACCGCGGGAGATCGTCTCACGCCACCAGGCATCCCATTTTTGGTATGTTATTATTAAGAGATCTGCACGGGGCGGTCAGCGCGGCGCTAGCCTTATTGGACTCAGCTTCCATATGAGAAACTAGGATTAGCTGGCCATCAAAAATGACACCGTTGATTTGCTTCCAACGCGGGTGATGGTCTTACGCCACGAGGCGCTCTAGTTTGATTTGCTGTGGCCCTTCCAATCCTCACCAAACTTCATAGAATATGATACAAAATATTAATTTTAAATCTCCAGGAATACTACAGTAAAAGTTATAAACGTGTTTGAAAAAGTAATAAAAACCTGACTGCTTCTATTAGATTAGATTAGATAGGCGGCAGTAGACGAATCAAGAGGCCCATTCCCAAAGAGACACCGGGACTAACACCCCGGCTTCTTTGAGCTATTGCCATTATGTTAGTAGGATATAGAGGATTGGGG
>LQNS02278094.1:65156033-65179157 GCA_001587735.2 Parhyale hawaiensis | reverse complement strand
TAAAGTTCATCTGCCACGTTGCGCTCCATTCCATGAGATGGTCAAGGTCTTGTTGGAGCTCGGCTCTTTTCGTTGTAGGATGACATAGTTTTGTATCATCCGCAAATTTACTGATTTTACCACAGATGTTAATATCGAGATCATTGATGTAGATTGAGAACAGAAGTGGGCCCAGCACGCTACCTTGTGGAACCCCTGATGAAACCTGTGTCCAGTCGCTCGACTCTCCTTCAAGCTTCACTCGCTGCTGCCGACCCGTAAGCCGTGCCTTGATCCATCGTAAATAGTCACCCTGGATACCATGGACTTCCAATTTTCTCATTAACCAAGAGAGAGATCTAATTATCGGCACAAGGTAGCGGGAAAGAGTCGGTAGCTCAAGATTTTATACCGGACCTCTACCTATCCCCACAGCAGCAAAAGAACCGTCTTAATATTAAGAACTACTAGGTAAATGATAGCTAGAATTACAAACAGTTTGCACAATAATTGCATCTTCAAGGGCAAAAGCATCGTATGAGCAAATATAAATCCTTGTCGTACTATCGGCTACCTCTATTTTTCTGCAATGCTTGCCGATATATCGGTTTAGTACTGCGCTAACATACAGGGTACTGTGTAAATCGATACACATATTTTAACCATACATAAAAAACACAAAATAAAACGATTATCAGGAGTGACGGACAACCTCAAAACTCTTTTGTTTTCGAGAAATGACGACCTGAATTACTTAAAAGGAGGGTTTGGGCGAAAATGAAAAGCTTTTATTTGTTCACCGATTTAAATGAAACGTTGTATCAATATGTAGAATCTATCAAATAAATTATTTTTAATCGTGTAGTTTTTTTCCATTTTCCCCATAGAAAATTAGTTATTCATATAATACGGGAATAAGGGGCTGGGGAAAAGCCGAATCCTCCTACAGTTTTTGAGCTATAGAGATAATTTTGGTACTAAGAGAAGAGGAATTTAATTCTCTATATAAATTAAATATCTCCAAGTGATTTTCGAATCAAAAGACAAGTTAAAGCACACTTTTTTAAAAATACGGAAAATTTTTGTTCTTACAGATGATCAAATTCCGCTCTTTTTTATGCCAATATCATCTCAATAGCTCAAAAACTGTAGGAGGATTAGGTTTTTCTCAGCCCTTTCTTCTTCCCGTTTTTTTGGAATACCTCGTTTTTATGGGGAAAATGGAAAAAAACTACACAAGTGATTTTTTTTTTCATTTTACATATCTAGACCAAGTTTCATTCAAATTGGTAGGCAAATAAGCAAAAATTCATTTTCGCCCGAACCCTCCCTTAAATATTTCAAGTCGTCATGTCTCGAAAACCAAAGAGTTTTGAGGTTTTCCCTCTCGTGAAAATCATTTTATTTTGCGTTTTTCTATGTGTGGTCAAAATATGTGCATCGAATTACACAACACTCTTTATATAATACGTATAAAGAGTTACCTCACCTATGGTCCGGGTAACCACATGGTTGCCGAGTTCTTTGCACAGTTCTGGCCGTACGAGGTACTTGGATCGAACCCCATAGGGGAGAGGTTTAGTTGTCTTCTTGATTTTCGTCTGCGTTAGCAAGTACGGGGTGTGCTCGCCGGACCCAAATGCAGTATGTCGGAGGTCAGACGAAGCGAGGTACTTCTTGAGAGCCGTGTCATTCTCCCAGTTCAGATTATAGAATACGTTCTGAAATAATTATACTGTTCTTACCGTTTGATAGGTTTGTTACCAATAGATATACAGTAAATAGTAAAATAAAAACGCAGGTGGGTTTTACTCATGTACTTTTTCTAATTTTCCGCACATTAAACAAGTTATTCAAAGAAAACGAGAGAAATGTTTTCTTCGAATAACTCGTTTTCTATGAGGAAAATGGAAAGAAGTACACAAGTCAAACCGACATTTTTTTTCCTATTTTACATATAGCTGCAGCAAGTTTTATTCAAATCTGACAAAAATAAGTAATTTTTTTTATATTATTTTTAGTTTCCCCCTAATTTTGAAAAATCTTTTTTTTTTTTAGATTGCAATAAAACTTGCTGCATGTATATGTAAAATCAGAAAAGAATGTGGGTTCAACTCATATACTTTTTCCATTTTTCCAATCAGAAAATGAGTTATTCAAAGAAAAAGAAAGCAAGTTTTCATTGAATTACTCGCTTTCTATGCGGAAAATGGGAAAAAGTACTTGAGCCAAACCCACCTTCTTTATCGATTTTACATATGTGTCCCAATTTTCATCCAAATTGGAACAAAAATAAGAAACCAAAAGCTGAACTATTTACCGGAAAATTTAATGTGGTGAAAATCGAGAATACGACTGAAAAGAAAAGGTTCTACTCTATGTACCGATTCGAATGGAACTTGGTGCAGGAATGTAAAATAAATGTTTGCGTGACTCCTGTACTTCTTCACTTTTTCCTTTAGAAAACGAGTTATTAAAAAAATAATCCCTGTTTCTCCAGTCTGACTTCACTAACACAAATAAATTCACTTTTTGAAAATATGACGAACTCCATTTTAGAGCTAGAACAATGCGGTTTTCAACATTGGAATCAGCATGCTCTGCTCTCAATCTGATAGAAACAGATTTTTTAAATGCGATGTCTGAGTGCCACTCCCCATACACTGAGATTTTTTCGATAAATGTCAATTTTCGAAAATTTGTGCGTGAATCAAAAACTAATTCGAATTTTCAAAAATTTGTAATACAGACTTGTTGAGCTAAGCGTGATGCTTCCAATTTCGAGAACGGGATTGCTCTAACTTGGATATTGAGAACGTCATTTCGATTTGAAAAAAAGAAAAATCCGTTTTTTGTGAATAACTTGTTTTCCATGCGTAAATACAAATGTCGCAAGTAAAAATATCTTAGAATTACATTTTATATTCGTAAGCAAAATTTCAGAAACGTAGCTGCAATAATGAAGTTTAGGCCATTTACAGTTGGCCCACATAGCAGCATAACTCATAAAGTTATATACGGATCTTCTTGAATATTACGGAAATTGTTAATACTGCCAAGAGGCACCATTGAGTAGAGTTTGGTGATGATACGAAGAAAATCATGGTTCCAGAACCAATTTGAATATTTCGATACCGTTACCTTGCTTGGCGGGGTATGCACCTCATAGTTCTCTCGATTTTGACATAGGGTTACAGGTGTTACAAAATATTTGAAAATAGCTAGGTAGTCATAGAAAAGTAGAAAAAGAAAACAGTAGTATCGAACTAGTGAACTTTACTTACAAATGGCGCACTGCCTCTCACAGCTGAAGCTCCATTGACAAATCTCACTAAAAGACTGATTAGGGCTACTCAACCTATTTCTTTAATTAGTTAAAAGTTAAATGAGTTTCAAGTAGTCATAAGTAGAAGTCAAACATGAACACTAAGCGTTGATTAACAAAATTATTTATTTATCGTTTCATTGCTGATTTCAACTTAACTCTTTGGACTCTGAATTTTTCCTGTTTATTCCAAGAACATTCTAGCAAGTTGTTGGGTCATTTAAGATAGTATTGGATACTGCTAGTAGGTTGGCAGGGTTTTTCTTGAAGTTAGTAAATTTTTGAACTGAGACATACTGTATACGCCCCATTGGTAGACCATTGCCATTGAAAGTGGGATATATGTAACCCACCAGTAAATTGCAGATGCATGATAATGTTTATACGTACATCCAAACTAAGATACTTCTTCCTTATTCTGGTAACTAGAGTAAAAGACAATAAAAACAAATTTATTGAAAATAACTACGCCAAATTAAAATAAATAACTTTTTAATTTTCTTGTAAAATTGGATATGACGGGTGACTAGCCATCCAAAAACTAAAACTATATCAAATTCATAATTGCAATAAACTCTTCTTTGGTGAAGTGGCTACATAAAAAAACTAAAGCACTCTGAGAGCTGAGAGCGCATATACCTCCGCCAAGTGAGCCAACGGTAGCAAAAATTCAAATTGGCTCTGAAACCATAATTTTCTTCGCATAAACTCCAAAATCTAATCATTTGTGCCTTTTTATATTAATATCAGCTTGTTTTTGAAAATCCGTTCATAACTTCTTGAGTTATACTGTTAACAAACGTTATGACAAATATGAGTCAAACATACAAACGAACGAACCGATCTGCACCAAAATTTGATCATTTAGGTTTTTTATCATTACTAACAACTCCGATAAATTTCATAAGATCCATTCATTTTTTTTTTTTGAGTTATTGTGCTAACAAGCATAAAATTAAAAACAGTGACAAACGGACGAACGAACGAACAAACGGACCATTACCAAAATTTGGTCATCTACTCTTTGTTATATACCTAACAACTCATGTTAATTTCATCAAAATCCATCCATAACCTTCTGAGTTATGGCATCGAGAAAAATTACGCAGGCAAACAAACAAACAAACGGATGGACATATCTTCACCAAACGTTAATCATCTGTTTCTCCTAACATACCTAACAATCCCTGTATATTTCATCCAAATCGGTTCATAACTTTTTGAGTTATCTTGGTGACAGACAAAGAGTCAAACAGGCAGACAAACACGACTAAAACATAACCTCCTTGGCGGAGGTAATTATGTAGCAATTACCTATTGCCACAAACGAAACTAGATATTTCAAGTTATTGTAATAGAATATGAATACAATAATACATCATGCTTGACTATTTTTCCAAAACTATTTTGCATTTATTTCTGAAGAAAAAAAAAAAAACAGCTCGTTATCAGTCTCATGAGCTTCCAAAGCTTTGACGGTTTCCGCACCATCCAATGACCTTATTTGGCTCCTACAAGAAAAAACATCTCTATAGCAATATATTTATGCACAACCAAATGAAAAATACGGTACTGATGGGATAAATATGTCCCAAATTCAAATAGATGTAAGTGGGACAAATGATAAAGAGGGTACAAATGGGACGTAATACATCCCGAATTCACTAGATTACAAGTGAGCCAGCTCAAAACTCTTTCCGCTTAAACTTTATGTTTGAATATTTTTGACATAAAGCTTATTTATGGAGACAAAAATAAAAATATTATCTATAATTCCTGGTGGAACTAATTCATTATTGACATGCCAATATCATTAGCATTTATTTTTGGCAAGGTGCCCAAATAAGATAATAGAACCAAATGCATTTTTTTAAATTACTCTTTTCCGCAGGCAAGAGTCGGACAAGCATCAGGGACAAGCTCATGGTCGCAGACTCGGAGCGATCATTGCGATGCCCCTACTCGGCTGCTGGCACAGGCCACAGTGGCAAAGTAATCTTGTCATTCTTGTGCATGGTCATGAACGGTCCCGCCGTTAAAGTTTTTGCATCAGAGAAAATGACAGCGCGATTAAATAAAAATTAATTTGATCATGGAGGAATCCTGTCTTTGAGGTCTTACGACAGCTATGCTCTTCTAACCGTTAACAACACGAAGGCTGCGCTTTTAATGTTGCTCTTGCATGTGAACAGTAAAAGGGTTTTTCCAAGCGCTTCTTGGTCTGTCCTTCACTCTTAACGGCCGTGGACACTGTGGCCTCCGAATTGTATTTCTTATTGCAAGTTGAGTGCTTTTTGTCTCCTCGAGTCATTTTCATACAATCCGAACAGTCGATCGGCTGACGACTTATGAGATGCTAAGAGGAAGGGGACTCCATCTGCGATTGTCATCCGACTTACTCTCATCCGGCAGGGCGTTACTAACGCTGGCATCAGGAGAACTGCAGTTAGCACCTCACACAGAACAGATGTGTATTACCACCATACTATAGTTCCAAAGCTCGTCTCTCCACCAGAGAGGTAAATACTTGAAACAGTTATTGGCTTACGGCATCAGCCTTCCTGCCGGTTACGCTCTTTTGAAAAGGTACCGATTTTAACCATAGTACAGCTGCAGAAATTAACGGTAGCCCCATCGCTTGACCAGTTTGCGACTGTTCTGCGCATGGTTCTGCGCATCTCACTCTGAAACGTCTCCTAGAGATGTTAAGCCCGGCAAATGTTGTTCTTGTGCGAGTTTATGAAAGCAATGTAAACATAAAAGGCGATTATTGCGCAAATGATACTGAGGAAGTGGCAACGAGCTCTCTTTCGATATATTAAAACTAGAAATCTATGCGCAAGCACAATAAATCGAGAGATTTTTTTTAGTATATTGACTGCATCTGTGATCGATTTTTTTTTTCTTTTCTTTTTTTGCGTGCAGCATGGGTAAATATTGGTTTCGCGCACAAAAAGTCAAGTAAAAGGCAGCAATGCATCTTAATTTTATCCTCTGGAGTTATATCCGAGTATACTTAGACTAGTATCTTTGTGTCTTAGCATCTGCACACTATTGAACAGTGATGTAACTCGGGTGTAACGTGGAGTACCTGCATAGATATTAGTCTAAATTTTCTAAATTGAAGCGCTAATAACTAGCCTACCACTGGTTTGCAATAAACATTTTATGCGTGAAAGGGCGTTATCATTTCCAGCTCTACAACTAACATAATTCCATCAATGAATTTCTTTTACGATTCATCTGTGAACTGCAGAATCATGGATTACAATTTAGCAGCTCGGACATGAAGTATAACGTAGTATCCCTCACTTATACTCAAAAAATAAGTGTTTTTTTTTGCGGTGACAAATGTAAATTTACAGAGTACCTTTCTTTACGTGTCTGGGCCAAAAATTGTTTCAACAGTCCCTTTCTATTTTGTCCTGTAGTTGATACATAGAGTTACGTATAAGTTTTAATGCTTGGAAGTTGGAACATTCATTGGAGAACTATAAGTCTTTGAAAATTTATATATTTCTTTCGCGCTCCATAAAATGTCGAATGTCTCTTTGTTTTCTCATACTCTGCGTTAACATATTCGATAAAACAATGCACTTCGTAGACTCCAAATAATTCTTTTACAGTGCGAGAAAGGCGTGGAGAGCTATACAGGATTGTTGCAATTAGGCGTAACATTTCAATTGAAGTGGTTATAAGTTGTGATAAGGAAATGCCGTTTCATCAAATGAGAAATAGAAAATCGTAAATGGAGACTATAGTGAGCGAAAAAGTTTGGGTCTCCAGATGACGTCACAGCTCACTATCAATCAAAGAAGGGGGCGGAATCAGAGATGCGAGTGGAGCTACCTTTGCGTAGTTATTCCGTGGATTCTAACCATACGGGGATGCTTCGGGGAGGGGAGGAGTGGGTAAGAGTTTTTGCATAACACGTATTTTCAACACCATAGATCTGACGATCTGGAGTTGTGAGCAACCGTGTCCTCGTCTGAAGCCCAGTAGACAGCAAGCACCAGTGCGCGTAAATTTTCCGCTTGGGGTGTGTGGTCCAGTCGACTGCACGATATTTCATTTAGCAGAGAGTAAACCGGACTGAACAAATAGGCTCCAGAAAAATTTTAATTGTCTTCTGGAAATTCGCCAATACCATACTAAAGAAAAGCAATGGTTGGTGGAGTGATGGCATTGTTCATCTGTAATAATTATTGAGATCATTCTAAAGAAAGATTTCTGGAAAATCATCAAAGACTTTCACAAGTAGCATCAAAGACTTCAGTGAAAATAAGTAAATCGACAAAGTGTAGAATGTACTTGGTAAAGGTATTGACGATCGAGTCCAACACGTCGCAAAACTATTTGTTTCCTCTCTTTCTTCGTAGAAAGGCTAGTGTGCTTGTAGCCCGCTTGCTTCTGTATTCCGTTGCATGACAGCTGGGCTCTTTTCCGGACTGCTGACGTGTAGCTTATGCGACACCTCTTCTGTAGGGCTCTGCCTCATCTCGAACCTCCGACTATAGAACCATCTCGATCACACCAGTTTTGTCGAAAGTTTACGAGAGGTCGGTTACGTTGAGGTTGGGTCCCTTTCATATGAAGCAGAGTCTCCCTCCCTCAACATAGTATGGTTTTAGTAGGAGGTCGAGAACTTTTGATGCTCTGCTTCCCGTTTCTCGTGTGTTGAAGCTGGCTCTTGATGGGGGTCATGAGGCAAGGTTAGTACAGCTTGATTTCAGTGCTACTTTTGATCATGTGAATTACCTTGGGTTGCTCCATAAGCTGAGATAAATGGTTATTGGTGGTTCAATTCTCGCAGTAATTAGTCAAATTTTATCTGACAGATGTCAATGTGTAGTTGTTGATGGGAATAGTAGTGGGTTTCTGGTGTCCTACAGGGAAGTGTTCTGGGCCCTTTGTTGTTCATTGTTCATTGTTGTTCATGGGCATTTGGTGGTTCAGTTTTCGCGGTAATTAGTCAGTTTTTATCTGGCAGACGTCAATGTGTAGTTGTTGAAGGGAAGAGGAATGAGTTTTTGGATGTGGTTTCTAGTGTCCCACAAGGTAGCGTTACGGGCCCTAATTCTTGTTCATCGTCTATACAGCGGACCTGATTGATCTTGTTAATAAATTACTTCTTGATTACGCTGATGATGATACTCTGCTGGCTGTTAGCGATAATCTTAGTAATACGTTGGAGGTTTTAGAATTCATTCAGGGTGATTGGGAAGTGATAGATTCCTGGTGTTCTAGGTGGGGGAAGAGGCTAAATGCAGGCACGATTTAAACCATACTCGTATCTAGGTCACGTACAGTGAGACCTGCTTTCCCCGTACTCATACTGGATGGTGTGTCACTTCCTGTGGTTAATGACTTGGTAATCTTGGATGCCAAATTTGATCCAAAGTCGATACCTGAGTCCCATATCCGTTCGGTTGCCTCCGAGTAACGCAGAATATTAGTTTTATGCGACGTCCTTGGAGGGTGTTTCGTTCGGTGGAGTTGACACGTTGCTGTTTGAATTGATATGTCCTCCCCCTTCTGGTATACTTCTCCTTAGTCTGGGAATCTGCTACCGAATATCATCTGAGTTTGCTTGAACAGAATGGTTCGTCGATGTGCTTTCATGCTGGATAGTGCAGTGCCTTGTGATCTTGTGATCGTCGAAGAGTTGATGGGGTCGGCTTTCTTTATAAAATATATGTCTGCCCTAGCCATCCACTGTCGGTTTTCTTCCGGAGCCATTTGTTCCGGTGAGGTATACCCGACGTACTGGTGCTTCTCAGGAGTTTGCATTGGAACCGGCACGACGCCGTAGAGACCAATATTCTCGTTCGCATTTTCCATCATGTGTGGATGTTTGAAATGTTCTTGATGGATCTGCCTTTGCTGGTGCGGGTATTAACAGCTTTAAGCAATGTGTAAACAGAGCTTTTCTGAGACCTCTGATCTTCTCTTTTTTCACTTGTTGGGCTGGTTGCGTGGGATTTTGTTAGCATATGGAGTTTCCTCCGCTGCCACGTTGCCAGTCTAGCGTATCTTAATAATGCTATTGTTATTATATATCATAATAATAATAAGTTATGAATTAGGTCGCAAAGCAAATTGAATTATGATTGAATCTCGATAAAAAAATATACATATTAAACTTGAGTTTGTTCTCTTTTCTTTTCGACAATGCATGGGTAACAATAAGTACTACTTTCGTCCTTAGATTTTCTCCTGGGAAAGTACGTAAATGGAAAAATAACGTGTATTATCACACTGATACAGGCAAGTTCGTCGTGTGCCGTCGAGGGAAACACACCTTAGAGGGGGACTCGGTTAGAATGGCTCACAACGAAAACGAAGACGGCTTTGTGTGTCGAGAACAAAAGGCTGGAAGCATAAAATAAGCAAAGAAACCAAAGGAGAAGCAAGCATTTCTTTAAGGACATGACTCAGAATTGAACACGGATCCGTGGTGGTTAGTGGACATGTTTGGGCTGAGGGGGGTCAGTATTCTCATCCATACCCGCTGGCCACTCTAAAGGCGGATGAGACCGTTTTGGTTCAACAGCATCCCTGAAAGGAGATGAACAGGCTGGTGCCATAGCTGGGTTCTCAGTCTTCCGCAGTCTGCTCCTCTCTCCCTTCCCTCGGGTAGTACCACCTGACGCTTTTTTCCTTTCCTTTCTTCCTCTTTTCGGCCAAAGCCCGTGCTGGTGATGGCAGGGTCTGGGTCGCGTGAATAGCTTGCCCTTTTCGTTGCTGTCATGACTGTCGATTTGCTTTTTTGGGATATTTTTTTTATGATTTCATTTGCTTATGGCGTATGTTTATTTATTGTTCTTTACGTGCCTGATAACTAGATATCCGGATGTGGAAGAGAACCCCGGTCCTCGTGATTTTGGGTCTCGCTCCTGCCCGATCTTGTGCACTAATGTTCGGGGTCTATATGGTAATCTGGCCGAACTAGCTGCAGCCTCTTCCAATTATGACCTTGTGCAATGTTCGGAGACGCTCGTCTCAAGCCATCGCCATGTTTCTGAGCTGATGATCCCGAACTTTGAAAAGCCAGTGCTGCGGTTGCGTGACTCTTGAAAAGGATTTAGGGGTTTGCCGGCTTACGTTCGAAAGGGTGTTGTTGTGTCTAGGCAGAGCGAATATGAGTGTCCATGCTACGAGATGATGGTACTTCGAGTCTGTGGCTCATTCAGGAACTTTTATTTATTCTCAGTGTATCGCAACCCGTCTGCTGATGGTAGGGTCTTCGATTATCTCCGGCATGCAATGGCTAGAATTCAGTCATCGGATAGGCGTTCTGCTTTTGCCTTCATGAGTGACTTTAATTGTCACCATGTGGAATGGTTAAGCTCTGGGAGGACTGATTGCCATGGTCATGCCGCCTTCGATTTCGTGGGTGCCTCTGGTTGTGAGCAGTTGGTTGAAGGTCCTACCCATTTGCTGGGAGGTGTTCTTGACCTACTGATGGCTGTTGTTTCTGATCTGGTTGGAGTATCAGTGGTGTGCCCCATTGGTTCTTCGGACCATGGTGCCCTATCTGAGACGCTGCAGGTTCGTCAGCGGGACCCCAGAGTCACTGCTAGGCGTGAATTTTTTTGAAGTCCATAGTGAATTGGGATGCCGTCTCTGGTGCCATCCTTGCGCTACCTTGGAGTGTTGTGAGAGTCTACTGATCGTGGGTCTAGTTTGGATTAGCTTCTCTCTGACATGGTGCTCGCCTATGTCCCTTCCCGCTTCATAACGGTCAGGACGGGCGATGAGCCCTTGTTTGATGATGCCTGTAGGAGGGCTCACCAGTTGAAGCGGGAGGCATATGCCCGTTGGCGTTCTTGTCGGTCTGATGTCGACTTTCAGCCTTTCAGTGAACAGCGGCGTCGGGCTGGTGCTACTTATGAGGAAGCTGAGAGGGAGCACAATTTGAGGTCCAGGGAGTTGTTAGCCTCAACTGTTAGCGCACATAAGTGGTGGTCCACCTTGAATAGCGCTGTGCTTGGTGTAAGTTCTTCTGTGACTCCTTTAATTCACCCTGGTGGTGATCTTGTTGCGGACCCCACTGCTAAGGCGGACCTTTTGTTACGCTACTTTGATGCGAAGCAGAGCCGGGACCGGGTGCGCATTCCTTTAGTATGTGATCCCGAGCCGAGGTTTCCCGGTTTTGCTTCAGATCCTCCAAAGGTCACCGCCTTCTTCTTGACCTGGACCCCTATGGGGCTCTGATCCATCGGGTATGTTTCCTTTCCTTCTTCGGAGGATGGCTGGTGTGCTCGCAGACCCACTTGCTTCCGTATTCCGTCGAATGTTGCGGCTATGCTATTTTCCGGAGTGCTGGCGTGTCGATCATGTGACGCCTGTTCCGAAGGGCTTGGTTTCATCCCGTTCCTCTGATTATAGACCCACCTGTTTTCCCGAAAGTTTATGAGAGGTTGGTTGCGTCGAGATTGGGTTGTTTTCTTGACAAGCGGAGTGTCCTTTCCCCAACACAGTATGGTTTTCGTAAGGGCTTAGGAACTTGTGATGCTCTGCTTCACATTTCTCATGTGTTGCAGCTGGCTCTTGATGGGGGTCATAGGGCAAGGTTGGGACAGCTTGACTTCGGTGCTGCTTTTGATCGCCTGAATCACCTTGGGCTGCTCCATAAGCTGAGATTAATGGTTATTGGTGGTTCAATTCTCGCAGTAATTAGTCAAATTTTATCTGACAGATGTCAATGTGTAGTTGTTGATGGGAATAGTAGTGGGTTTCTGGTGTCCTACAGGGAAGTGTTCTGGGCCCTTTGTTGTTCATTGTATATACATCGGATCTGTTTCATCTTGTTAATAATTTACTTGTTTCTTACGCTGATAATGTTACTTTGCTAGCTGTTTGCGATAAGCCTAGTAATAGATTAGAGGCTTCAGAATCCATTCAGCACGATTTGGAAATGATTGATTCGCATGGTGTTCTAGGTGGGGGATGAGGCTAAATGCGGGCAAGACTAAGACCATGCTCGTGTCCAGGTCGCGTACTGCGGCACCTCCTTTTCCTGCACTCATACTGGGTGGTGTATCACTTCCTGTGGTTGATGACTGGGTAATCTTGGGTGTCAATTTTGATCCAAAGTTGACGCTTGAGCCCCACATTCGTTCGGTTGCGTCACGTGCATCGCAGAAAATTGGTCTTTTGAGGCGTGCTTGGAGGGTGTTTGGCTCGGTAGAATAGACACGTCGCTGCTTTAATTGCTTTGTCCTTCCTCTTCTGGAGTACTGCTCTGTAGTCTCGAGTTCTCCGGCCGATTGCCATCTGTGTTTGCTTGACAAAGTGGTTCGTCGATGTGCGCTCATGCTGGATGGTGTTGTGCCTTGTGATCTGGCGCATCGTCGCCAGTCGGTGTGGTCTGTTTTTGTATAAAATCTGTAACTGCCACAGTCATCCACGGTCTGAGATTCTTCCGGATCCATTTATTCGGGTGAGGTATACTCGGCGAACTGGTGCTCTTCATGAGTTTGCCTTGGAACCGTTACGATACCGTACGGGCCAGTATTCCCGTTCTTTTTTTCCATCGTGTGTGGATGTTTGGAATGGTCTTGATGGCTCTGTCTTTGCTTGGTGCGGGTATTTGCAGCTTTAAACGATCTGTACAGGGAGCTATTCTGTGATCTCGGATGTTTTTTTTATTTTGTTTTCTTTATCCACTGAGCTGGTTGCGTGGGGGTTCGGTTAACTCATGGAGTTTCTCCGTTCCTACGTCGCCAGTCTGGCATGATTTAATAATAATAATAATGCATACCTGCAAAAAAAAAAGCTTGTAATAGGGGTGCAACCTTTCCTTGCTGATTGTACTAGCAGGGATCAATATAGAAGTATAACAAAGCCAACGTGGGAACTGTAGAGAAGCTCTTGTTTTGGGCGATTAATTGTTGTGAGTTTTCAAAATGAATTAATTAATCGGGTCCACTCCTGTAGAACTCGGGTTTGAATTTGAGTTTTGAGCCAAAGCCACCCGGCCTACTGTTATTGCTGCAAGTTAAGGTGGGCAGCAGCAGCTGTAAGAAGACCAAGGAAAATACACTAATTGGATATGCGGGGAGTGTAAGTTCTGCGTCATTTGAAGAGGCTTTAACATTTCTTTTATGGGGATATAATTACCTCCGCCAAGGAGGTTATGTTTTCGTCGTGTTTGTCTGTCTATTTGTCTGTTTGCATGTTTGTCTCTTTGTCTGTCACCAGGATAACTCAAAAAGTTATGAACCGATTTGGATGAAATTTACAGGAATTGTTAGGTATGTTAGGAGGAACAGATTATTAACTTTTGGTGAAGATATGTCCATCCGTTTGCTTGTTTGCCTGCGTCATTTTTCTCGATGCCATAACTCAAAAAGTTATGGNTCGTTCGTTTGTCACTGTTTTTAATTTTATGCTTGTTAGCACAATAACTCAAAAATTAAGCAATGGATCTTATGAAATTCATAGGAGTCGTTAGTAATAATAAATGTGATAAATGATCAAATTTTGGTGCAGATCGGTTGGTTCGTTTGTATGTTTGACTGATATTTGTTATAACGTTTGTTAACAGTATAGCTGGGTAATTCAAAAAGTTACGAACGGATCTTCAAAAAAATTGAACAAGCTGTTATTAATATAAAAAGGCACAAATGATTAGATTTTGGAGTTTATGCAAGGAAAATTACAGTTTCACAGCCAATTTGAATTTTTCCTACCGTTGGTTCACTTGGCGGAGGTATGCGCTCTCAGAGTGCTCTAGTTTTGAATTAATTTGAAACAGTGAATTTTAGGATTAGTTTGAAATCCTTATTATATAAATAGAAAGAGTGATATCACGCTCTGATATACTTGAAATAGTTGCAGAGATATAAAACAAAGAAAGTTCAACATATAGCCAGTGCTGCCTTTCTCCTACATACAGGAGGGCGGGCTCACCACAAGTATACTCATCACGAATAGACACTACTACTGCACGCATTGTACCTGATGACAAGATGTGAACTTACTGATCGCTGAGAGGTCGCAGGGGCGCTGAGTTATCCCATAGGTAGCGTGCAACTATTTGTGTTCCCTCTACGCCGTGACACCAGCTGCACGTTCAGGCTGTGTGCATATCTTCCCCTCTCGCTTTTATGAGTGCTGCAGTCGCTACTTATGAAGATTGTGAATTGAAGCCGCATCAAAGGACATTAACATAGATGTTCTAAAGTTTTGCACTGATATTTTGATTACCGTATTCGTATGCAGATGTACAGGTTAATAGAATTTGATGGAGTGCCCGACTTTTGTCTGAGTCCGATTTACATAGTTTCCATTGTGGTTTAGGTTTTTGCGTTAATGTTCGATGATTTTAATACTAGGTAGATTTGATCCTGCCTTTGAATTCCATACAATAATTTAGGTTCTTCTCTGCCATCTTCCAGGTGAGATACCGTTACTTGCCGTGTGCATGTGAACTTTAAGATTAATTTTGTCGTTGTCGGAGGTTGGCTGTTCCCCTAATGTTCGGTAATTGAGCATTGTCGTTGCGGCGTTGGGTTTCCAAGTGTGTACTATAATTTTGTGTCAAAATAATCCCAATTACCTGATATATTAATTGAACATTCTAGCCTGCGAATAGGATAAGCGTATTTTGAATAAATATATTATTGCAGCTGTCAGACTCTACACCATTAGCACATGAGGTAAAACAGAAGCAGTAGCTCAATGGCCAGCTCGTTCGTGTCACATTCTTTTTATATCTCATAACTTTTTCATTATCTTTGATTTATTAACTGATATAATAAAACTGAAAATTTTTATCCATTCCAATACCGTCTTTGCAATACACGCTCATTCCACTCATACCGGATGAAATAAACGGTTATGTTTTTTTTTAGAGTCGGTTCTAGGATGAGAAAGATCCATCTCCAATATATGATTGAATCCGCCAAGAAGCACACCTCAATCTGATGCTACTTCAACTGGTTATGTGCTCAAGTAGGATATAGGGAATCTTAGGTATTATCTCAGAAATGATCAATGGCACTCTTTATGTTTAGATTTCTGCGTAAATGCAAAAAAAAAAGCCTGCAGTAGCCTGTAATGCAGAAAGTTATTAAGAAACTCAAGCGGTACTAGTGATCACATACGAGGTTAATGCGGCAGTGGCTCAGCACTGTCCCGCTCCCAACGATACCTAGAATCTTTCACCAATCGCCGAGGTTTGAATTACATATTTCACTCTGATGTAAACTTGCCTAGAACAAGAGAATATTAATAGGACAACAACCGCGTGTATTCAGTGTCGACTCACTCACTTGAAAATTTTGAAAGCTTAAATAATACACGAAGTCTTACACAACACATACCTGAAATACGTAGGAGCTGTGCCCAGAACCCAGTCGGTCCACGAGCTCCGGAAGACTCTCGAGCTTCGTTGGGATGAGGAACTCGTCGATGTCAACAAAGGCAGCGAGAGGGAAGTGGCCAACCGACCGCAAGTTGCAGTCATTTAGGGCGGCGTGCATGCCTTTTTCTCTTATAACCTGGAAATTGGCAACAGTGGTCAATTATTGGAAATCAAATTCACCACACGGTTTCATAGACCCAGGAAAGCGCATGTGCAACGTAAGGAATCTGTAGTAAACTTCTACCAATCTTCGGCGCTTAATATCTAACGCGCAGCTGCATGGCGCATTTTCACCCGTTTGTACCGGTGGCCGGCTAGGCTGTTACAGTAACAGATGCTCAGGCGCCAGTACCAGTGGCAGGCTAGGCTGTTACAGTAACAGATGCTCAGGCGCCAGTACCAGTGGCAGGCTAGGCTGTTACAGTAATAGATGCTCAGGCGCCAGTACCAGTGGCAGGCTAGGCTGTTACAGTAACAGATGCTCAGGCGCCAGTTACAGTGGCAGGCTAGGATGTTACAGTAACAGATGCTCAGGCGCCAGTTACAGTGGCAGGCTAGGATGTTACAGCATCGCATAATACCTTGGAAATATCATTTTCAGAAAAGGAAAAGAAGCATGCAGTGCCCAACATCCATCATCATTCATGATTACAAAAATCATTAATGAATGAAACCGATACAGTTCATCAAAGTCAGTATTAAGACAGGAGAGTCGTCACTATCTGGTACTGTTTGGCGCCGATTTTTTAGCTGCGATGTTTTTGCGCCGATATTTTGGTGCCATGATTATTTTGGCGCTACTTTTTTTGAGCTGATTGAAATTGAATCGAGATATATGGACTATATGAAATTACTATTAAACCCGTTATTTTCGATTAATATCTAAAAACTAACGTTGAAATAGCAGCATAATATGTAAAATGCGCTTATCAACTTTCATAGACTGGAGGAGATAGCATCAACACAATACTGTATTGACTAAAGTTATTTCTTTAAAGCATCTCGAGATTTTCATCTAAACCATGCAAATATTCATACGGTTCTCTTTCTAACCTAACCTAACCATGCCTAGTTAAGCCATACCTTCCCTATACCTAACCATACCTAACCAAACATTAACTTATCTAACCTAACCTTACCAAAACAAACGTAACCTAAACATTGAGCCCCAAAATATTCGGCGCGGTAAGTTTCTACTATCACCCGTGCTTGAATTTAGTATTTTTGTAGGCATATTTAGATAGCATAAGTCGTTCTAAAACTTTTTTTATGAATGACGTTTTCGTCGGAAGTGCTTAGTTTTCGAGATATTTGACTTTGAACTTCCCATTGTTTTTGTACGGAGATAATAGACGGCGTCGTTATAGGCTTGCCAGCGACCCCATAAGAACCTAACCAAGCCTTCCTAGGCTAACCAAACCTTACTAAACCTAGCGTAACCCAACCTGAACTATCTAACCTAGCCCAACCTAACTTAATCCAACCTAACCCAACCCAACCTAACTTAACCCAACCTAACCTAATTCAAACAAAACTGACCCAAAAAAAACTTAAGAAAGGATGTTTTCTATTACACTGTACCGGTGTGGTTCTTTTCTCTGATAAAAAACAATAACTTCAGAGACCAATATATCAAGAACTAAGCATTTCCGACGGAAATTTTTCTGGTGAAAAATGCCTTAGAATGCTTTATTTTAAATATGTCAACAAAAATACTGGATTTTAGTGGGGGTAGAAGTGGAAAAATGATTTCGCCGACAAAAAAAATTGTGCCCCAAAGAATCTGTGCTAAAACATTGGCGCTAAAAAATCGGCGCTATAAAGTCCCATTCCGACTCATACATCAACTTTATTTTTTCCGAAGAGGTGCGACGTTAGTCCTAGAGACCAGCTCGCTCTCGCAGGGGAGCTAGCAAGGGCTCGTCTAGAGAGCGTTAGTGATTTGAACCTTCTCTCAAACAATAGCATCTCATCCCCTATGTAGCACAGAAATGGCATATACAAAAGTAAAAGCGAACTTGGAGACTACAATCTATAGTGCAGCTCATGGATTAGCGTGTCCACTAAAGAAGAAGAATTCAAACCATTGTTTATTCAGTAATCTCATTTTAACCGAATATTCTTAGAACATATGAAATCATTTCGTGTCTATACTACTTATAAAACTACTTAGGTATGAATTTATGTATTTATTACACAAACATAAGCTACATCAATAAAGTTAACATTGATAATGATATGAGTGCTGGCGCAACGAGCAGGCCAAGACCCACAATCGGCCCCTCATATCTGCTGTTGTCGCCATGATGATGCAATATGACGAATAGCTATAGCCAGATCTTTTTTATAATGAAATATAATAGAGCTTCGATTTTAGTGTCCAAATCTTGAACTAGAGCAATCTGAGAGCGCATACCTCCAACAAGCGAGGCAACGGTAGCAAAAAAATTCAAATTAGCTCTGAAACCATAATTTTCCTTGTATTAACTCCAAAATCGAATCACTTGTGTCTTTTGATGATAATAACAGCTTGTGCAATTTTCTTGAAAATCCGTTCAGAACTTTTTGAGTTATACTGCTAACAAACGTTATGACAAACATGAGTCAAACATACAAACGATCGAACCGATCTGCACCAAAATTCAACCATTTATGTCTGTTAGACATTACTAACAACTCCTATAAATTTCATAAGGATCTATTCATTATTTTTTGAGTTATTGTGCTAACAAGCATAAAATTAAAAAAACAGTGACAAGCGAACGAACAAACGGATCATTACCAAAATTTGGTCATTTACTCTTTGGTATATACCTAACAACTCTGGTTAATTTCATAAAAATCCATCTATAACTTTTCGAGTTATGGCAGTGAGAAAATTGAGGTAAACAAACAAACGGATGGGCATATCTTCACCAAAAGGTAAGCATCTGTTCCTACTAGCATAACTAAGAATCCCTGTAAATTTCATCCAAATCGATTCATAACTTTTTGAGTTATCTTGGTGACAGACAAAGATACAAACAGACAGACAGAGAGACAGACAGACGAACACGACGAAAACATAACCTCCTTGGCGGAGGTAACAATGAGAGATTTCATGTAAAGGGCGCTTCACACTTTACTCGTTTGCACTCTAGGCCCATATTTCATGGCGTTCGAATGCATCACTCACTGCATATAGTTTTCTTCTTCCTAATTATCTCCTCCAGAGAAGTTATATTTTTATCATATTTATCTGTCTTTTATTCCGTCTGTCTGTTTTTCAGCCAGAATGTTATTCTGTCTATTTGTTTGTCTGTCACCGAGATAATTCAATAAGGTAAGACCGATCTTTACGAAATTTTCAGGGATTGTTGGGCATGTTGATAGTATATAACAGATGATTAATTTTTTGGTGAAAATCTGTTCATTTGTATGTTTGTCTGTTTTCGTTTTCCTAATACCATAACTTAAAAAGGTATGGCCAGATTTTCATGAAATTTACAGAAGTTGTTAGGTATATATAACAAGATCTGATCCTCGTTCGTTCGTTTGTTTGTCGCTGGGTTTGATTTAATGCATGTTAGCGCGATAACTGAGAAAGTTATCAATGGATCTTTATTAAATTTACAGGAATTGTTAGTAACGTTAATTAAGAGACATAAATGATTAAATTTTGGCGATAATCGGTTGGTTCCTTGCGCATTTGATTCATGTTTGTCATAACGTTTGTTAGCAGCATAGCTCTAAAAGTTATGATTCAATAAAATTACAGAGACGGTTAATAGTATCAAAAAGCACACACGATTATATTGTGTTGTTGTCTTGTTTGGCGGAGGTATGCACCCTCAGAGTACTCTAGTTGAATCTACATTTAAAAATGCAAACGAAACTTTACTAGGGACACTCACTAAGAAAGCTATTTAGACGACAAACATTATAACAAATCACTAGTGCACACACTGCAGTACTTATAAGGACAAAGAATATTTGATGAGGTGTGTTATGGGAGTAGAGTAAGCGATCGACGTGAGGCGTATTGCACAGAGACGCAGCAGTAACTGCATCCATAGAGTTAGCACAGGATGGACGACATCCGTCTGAAACTAAGCAGGACGAATCCCAGTTTTTCACGAACAAATCAGCTGATACCTTCCAAGTTTGCGGTTCATGCACTTGACGTTGTCAGTTAATTTGCATAATCTGTGCTTTGGATTCTGTACTCGGTGCACATTTTATGAATATCTACGTTTTCTCTGTCTAGAATCGTATATCTGGCTACCTTATCTCCATAGCGATTGGAGCACATTGAGCATGTTATTAGATTTGCGCCTTTGTTACGGTGTATTGCCTGAGCAAATTGGAATCCCTTCTGCTAAAACTTACAGAAACATTGATTGTATCTCTTATATATATGTAGAAATGCTTACCGGACAACAAACAGACAAATGTACTGCTGTTTAAATTACCTTCTCAGGCACAATTGGTGCGGTCCAAGGTAGGGTCTTGACAACACCATTGTCTGCGTAGTGTTTCAAAACTGCATCTGTGTCCCGCCCTACTGAAAAGTTATAGAAGGTAAAATGATCGGCTCCGAGAATCTTGTACATTTCGATGAATTCCACGAGCCAAAGAGCCCAGTTGTAGTTATATTGAAATGGCTTGACACACACGTTGAGCTCTCCAATTTTCTTCCTTTTGGCTAAGTCTTGGAGGGGCAAGGAATACTTGAGCTCAGCCTCGCTGCCCGGTATGGAAGTGATGCCCACTAGGATGGCAGGGTCGTTGACTTCAAACGAGGGCATCGAACACAAGATGAATGCTGACGAATAGGGCTTGAAGTGGTGCTCCGGAATGACGCTGATCTTACCTGGCACAATTTCCGTTGCATAGGACGCTGACCACAAAGTACATGTGACATCCTGAGACAACGACGAATAGTTAGTTCCTTAAAACGCAAATTTAAGCCTCTTTCGATACAACGGAGTCTACTGACTGGAGGAAAAGTCTCGGCGCTCGTACTGGGTGAAAACATTCGAAGAACACAAGTTCGGACTATCGATGTCATGAGAACATTGTAAATTGTTATTTGGTAAAGAACAAGAAGCAGTAAAAGTGCCAGTCTTTCCCTCTAATAGTAATGACCACTGCACAGTCAGACCAGCGCAGTGACGCTGAGTAGAAAATAAGGGCGTTAGTATATTTTCGAAGAGGCTGTGTTCAATAGAGTTGTATTTTTATTACGGAGATAAATAGCGTGCAAATAACTGTAGAAAGGTCCGCAGGTCTTCCGTCTTACAAGAGGAAGGTAAATTTACCTCTCAGAGGGAGTAGAGTATAATACACGTTCAACGAGTTAATTAATAGCTATCGGAGGGACGAGACAGAAGTCATGACTGTAAAGAGCAGGAGATTCAGAAACGAGATTCTAGTGAGCGTGTCTCGTGCGTACGAAGATCAATCACGTATCCCTTTCTCTTAGCCGCTAGTGACCGGAGATGAAGGGTGGATTGGAAGGTCTGAAAGTGCGCAGTTTGTCAGAAACAGAAAGCCACTCATCTCTTTTAGGCCTGAAATACAACCCTGTTTATAAGGCTCTGGGACACACACGAAGAGATGCGCCAACTAACCTAAATGGAAGCTTTATCGCCTAAAAGGAGGTGGTCATTATCTTCTATGCCCGCCTGATTAGCTGTATTAATCCAAAAATATTGAAGCTCCTCGATGTATATGCACTCATCATGTGACTTCTGAAAAACATCGGATAGGAATTGCACGTGCAAAAAAAAAAAAAGGATGAAGATCAGACTGCAGAACACGTCATGATATTCGCAGCGAAAGTATTCATATAAGTGAAACGGCAGAGTCAGAAACAAAGGGGATAGCTGTTTCATTCCTAAGTAAGGAATATTATCTTAACTAAGGCTCAAACTTGGCAGGATTAAAGAGCTTCCAATTATTGCTCGCCGTCAGATATTGGAGCATCGGTAAAAAAGGCTGCCGGGAGGACTATCGATGTCCATTTAGTTTAATGTTAATGATTGATAGCTCAGCGATCCCTCACCGCATCGCTCCAAGAGTCAAATATATTGTTTAAGCTTTGCTGCTGGAAGGTTTGGAGAGGCGGCGAACTCACATGAGTGACTTCCGTATTTCAAATATTTGTTAAATGCATCACTTCTGACAGGAAATATTGAGCAAGACATTTTCAACCCTGCATGGCTCAACTGAACGAATGAGCTCAGCCATGCGACACTGGGCAAAGACAAAAGAAATACTGAAACACCCATGCGAAGAGCCCCTTCCGTGCCCCCCCCTCCTACCCACACGCAAGGGAGTAGAGAGCAGCCCTATGGGATGGGTCGCTCACCACCTTTTGGTAACCCATTTCGCGAAACAGAAGAGGAAGCATACAGCACCCACCCAACTCTACAAAACCAACCTCGTCAGCAGGGACAGTAGCCAACTGCACCATCTCTTGCGGAAGAGGCATTTAGTTCAGCCCCTGGTTGAGTCATGCCCATACATACTCTGACAAAGAAAAGGGCTGCCAGTATACGCCCCTGAATAGAAGCGAAAATGTAGGCTATTCAATCGAGTTATAAGATGCTCCTTCTTTTGTACGTCTACATCGTGATGTAATGAATACGGTGTAACTTTGAGGTTTTATGCTATTGTAAACTGTAGAGAAAACCTTAAAGGTAATCTAAATACTGGATTTATTCTACCAACTACTCTTCCAAAAGGGGTGTAACTCATGCACCACCGGTAACACGAATCTTCTGTACATCATTGTAACTCGGAAACCGTGCCTAAAAGAGTATTTGTGTGTGCTACCAAAGCTTGATTGTGAGATGTTAAATGTAGCATTTGGCATTTTTATATTACAGGCTCTCAATTTTTTCACTGTTTCAGAAACTTAGAATTGAAAGAAGTTCTCGAGATACAATAGTTTCACTTATTACATAGTATGGGCGGTGCCTCTTAGAGGGGGACCGATTACATACGGCATAGCTAAAGCACTATGTTGCCGCATGCGCTGCTGCTTTGAGAAGGAAGTATGGCACGGTGAAAAACTTTGTTTCAACTTTTTATCTTCCCAGCACTTTAGAAGTTGGAACCTCGTACAATGACGGCCAAGTTAAGTCGAAGACCAACATGAACAGAAGTTATAAATATATATAACATATACAAGACACAGTTAAGTTCCTACTAAAGTCCATACTAAGTCCGGTAGGTGAGCCTACAAATAAAGAAAATAATTAAAGCTCTACCCTTCAGTACGCATATGTATATCTGACAATATTTCACATATATCACTTAAAGTATCTGTATTATTCAGATCACAATGGCAATAGATCCGACCGAATGCCGGTCTACGGCCAGCCCCAGAACACACGGGCGCCCTGTGGCATGAGTCTGAACCCTGGACATTGTGGGTGATGGTAAGTGATGGTAATCGTGT
>LQNS02278094.1:65053155-65063554 GCA_001587735.2 Parhyale hawaiensis | reverse complement strand
CCGAAAAGAGGAAGAAGAGAGAGGAAAGGAAAAGAGCATCAGGTGGTACTACCTGAGGGAAGGAAGAGAGGAGCAGACTGCGGAAGACTGAGTACCCAGCTATGGCACCAGCCTGTTCATCTCCTCTCAGGGATACCGTTGGACCAAAACGGTCTCATCCGCCTTTAGAGTGGCATTTCCTCCAACTCAGGGCTACCCAGAGCCCCCCAGCTCATACAAACAAAGGGGCGTCCGGTGGCCGGACAATGGGGGCGGCCTGATAACGCGCAGGCCATGCTAATGACATCACAGCTTATGCAACCATTTTAAAGAAAAAAAGAGGCCGCGGTAGTGAGTACCAAGACTGATTTAATACTAATTAAGTTAGCTTACTCGACACATCAGCATTTCTAAGACTAAGCCTTTCCGACGGCTGTAACGTACAAATTCGTCAACTACACTCAATTATCGAGAATATTAATTAAAATCTAACGTTTCGGGATGTCTTCTCCCATCTTCAGAATGAAGAATAAATGAATGGATAAACCTGAAAAGGAGCAACTTTTTCTGGCAGACTAGCAGGGAGCAGCGATATTGTCAGTGGGAGGTGTAAAATGCGATTGACCGGGATAAGCTCGGAAAGACACAATATCAGTGCTTGTACAGTCGGACGATATGGAAGTAGCAGTCGTGATATAGTTGGAAGAAAAAAGTCAGTTATGGATTGTAATGAGAGCTACAGCAGTAGTCATTATATTGAGGATGGGTTTTGTATTATGGATGTAGAGAGATTCTAAAGCTGCGAGCGCTGTTGGATTGGAACAGTTGATGATGAAGTCTTTTCTGTTAAATGGGTGAGTGTTTTATTCTGCATGAGGACGGGAAGCAGAAGCTATAGTTATCTGGAAGTGGTAAACCTGTTTTGCTGGATAAACCTAAATGTTGGTCAACGCGGGTTTTGTAATGCTCTCCAGTGATGCCCACATACGAAGCGATGTAGCTCCTGTGTTGAAATTTACAGACAACACTGGCAGAAGAGCTGTGTGAGTTTTGCCTTTGAATTTAAAATAGGGTCCTATGGAAAATATGTTTTTGTAAGAGAGCTGAATATGTTGGTAGGCTTCGGAGACGAAAGTTTTCAGAGAGTTTACTGAATTGACGGTGGTTTTGCAGTAGTTTGGAAAAGAGTGAAAAACGTCTATTTTACCAACAGTAGGTTAGTAAAACAAAACAAACATCATTTATTATCTCGTATACAATGGTACAGAGGATATACCTAACGAGGCTTTCTTTTTGATTCAAGAATTTTGAAGAACTGGTGGTGTGAAGAGCAGGAGAAGCAGTCCTTGATGAGAGTCAATTTGGGATCCCTCGCCATGCTTCAGCTGGCTTTTCGATGCTGGAGTGCTCCACGCAGTGTAAATCCGTAGTATCAAGTCCAGGAATCGAACCCGGGCCCTCCTTTGTGCGATGCCGAGCCTTTGTCACTTCACCACCGAGAGAGCAAATTGTTTTTTTTCCGAAATAGTTTACAGTAGTGATCTAAAAGAGGATGTGACAACCGATATTCATGAAAAATGTTCGACAACATTAGATTTCATTTGAAAACGCTCGTTAAGAGGATATATTCGTATTCAGCGCATCAATATCTACTATGTAAATGGTCTGGATTCACGTAAGGAGATATTAGTTAAAATTTATCAAAAATATTTCAGTAACTGAGGCCACTATCACCTTGTCCAATGGACTAACTTAGAAAAACCTATTGTCAAATTTTTCGGTACATTTTCTTCTTATTAGTTTTCACGTGTCGTAGTGTAATGTTATATTTACGTATTGCAGTTTGTACTTCTGTGATACTATGATTATGACACAGTAACAATAATAAAATTAATCAGCTAATTTAAATAATAACTGGAGCACTCTTACAACGCATACCTCCGCCAAGTTGGGCAACGGTACTGTAAAATTCAAATTAGCTCTTAAACTGGTATTTCCGTATCAGCACCAAAATCTGGTCATTTGTGCTATTTGAAAGTTAATAACAGTTTCTGTAATTTTCTTGAAGATATGTTCATAATTTTTCGAGTTATATTGCTGACAAACATTAGTCAAACACACAAACAGACAAACCGATTATCACCATAATTTGATGATTAATGTCTTAACATTTCTAACAAATTCTGTAAATTTTATAAAGTTCCATAATAACTTCTTGAGTTATTTTGCTAACAATCAATCAAACACAGACACCAACGAACGGACAATATAGATCATCACAAAAAAATGCCATTTGCTTTTCGTGCAATACCCAGCAAGTTTACTACTTCTACTACAAGCGCACCAAACGATCATCATCAAATTTGATCATTTACAACTTCTACAATTACCAACAATTTCTGTTAACGGCTAACTTCTTGAGTCATTTCGCTAACTAACAACAAATCAAAGAGAGACCAACGAACAAGCATAAAAGATCATCACAAAAAAATTGGTCATTTGCTCTTTGTGATATACTTAACAACTCGTGCAACTTTCATAGAATTCGTCCTTAAATTTTTGAGTTAAGATACTAAGAAAGAAAGGCAAGCAAACAAACGGTTGAACGGATCTTCACCTAAACTTAATCATGTTACTCGTCAGATGTCTAACAATGATCCGTGTATATTTTGTGAAGATCCGTCCATAAGTTTCTGAATATCTTCGTGAAAGACAAAGATACAAACAAAGGTAAACTCGGCTAAAACAACCTTCTTAGCAGAGGTAACTAATTGACGGTAAAAATGTCCATTTCATAATATGATTTATCATATATTTATATGACTTTTCATTTATATTAAGTTGATTATTTAAAACAACAGTATCCACCAGTGACGCAAACGAAATGATGCAACATTTACGGAAGAAACACGACGGACTGACGTTGACGCAACGACCCTAAACGAGTGATGCGCTCGCCACCCAGCTCAGGTGTTTGGTGACAGTGAGCAGAGTAAACAGAAGCACAGTAAACCTTCTGTTTACTGTGACAGTGAGGTTGTCCGCATAGTCTTTTATGCTGCCTGTGTTAGAGTATTGCTCACCGGTCTGGGCTTCAGGAGCTGACAGTCACTTACGTCTGTTGGAACGACTTGTTATTTCGGCCAGCAGGTTGCGCGTAGATAATGATCTGGTGAACCTATCGCACAGGAGAGGGGGTGGCCGAACTCTGTATGCGTTATAAGATGTACAATAATGAGAGACATTGGTTGTATTCTTCTGTCTCTGCCCTCAAAGTCTCTAGGAGAATTTCACGTGCTGCGGTCGGTCCTCTCTCTTTCACGTCGGAGAATGTTAGGTGCTGAACTAATCAGTTCAGTCGGTGCTTTGTGCGCTAGTCTGTTGGGGTTTGGAATTCATTGCCGGCATCGGCTTTCGGTCGTGTTGGCCTGCAGGCGCTGTTAATGGCTTTTTGTTGGATTTTTTAGCAGCGTTTTGAGCTTCTTGGTGTTGCAAAATGCTTCATTCGGGTTGTACTACCTGCCTGTTGTGGTCAGGGAGTGAAGTCTTAAATTAATAATAATAATAACAGCGCAATCCTCCTCCTCCTCCTCCATCCCACTCTTCTTATTCTGTTAAAGCCCAGTTCACATTGAGGGCTGTGCAAGTCGAGCCCCAGACATTGTCTTCTATAAATAAGTTCCGGGATAACTGCTTAATATTGCTGTATTAAAGAAACACTGGGAGGAGGTACTAAAAGAACTTTGTTTCTTTCTATGAGCAACCAAATATTTTTATAAGTGACTGTTTTGTATATATGAATACAAATGAATGACTACTGGCGCCTTGAATAAGCGACGTTTACTCTTGCTCAACTGAAATTTAGGATCGGTCCACTTGATCTTTTCCGAGCTCAATCACTAAAGTTCGGCCAATTTACCATGTTTGTAATACATATATAATATTTTCAATTTTGGTACAGAATGTGAACTAAGGATGCGGTACGGTACCGTAGTCTGTTATGGGTTTGGAACTTACTGCCGGCATAGGGTTTCGGTCGTGTTGGCCTGCAGGCGTTTAAGTTAGCTGTAAATGGCTTTCTGCTGGATTTGCTTTGCAGCATTTCGGGTTTCCCGGTGTTGTAAAGTGCTTCATTTGGGTTATGCTTCCTGTCCGTGGGGCCCGGGCCCGAAGTTTTAATAATGATACCGAACCAAATACCAAATCGTTCGGTATATTTTTTGGAAAAGTACCCAAATACCGAACGACCCGTTTTTTGACTACCGATACGGCGGTACAGAAAAAATTCCGAATCCCAGCTCTGTTTACAAAACAAACCCTATCAGCAGGAACTGCGTTACGCTGCAACATCTGCGGAAAAGGTACTCTGGTTTTCCCCTCTGTTCGTAAGGCCCATATATTTTCTGACAGGGAAAGGGCCAGCCAGAGTATACCACTGAGGGCCTCGCTTGCTGCTCCCGTAATATACGATTGATGAACAAGACACTATGGCCTATTCTATGCCCCTAAGGCCTATTCTATGCCCCTAAGGCCTATACTCAATATATTTAAAGTATTTTCATTGGGTAATTGATTCCAGAATGGCTGAAGCGACATGGAGGCCACAGTGCGGGTGCCTCACTGCAGGCTCTGCCATGCCAGAGTCCGAAATTAGCAATATGATTCGACAGTCACAGACGCACGTCGCAGCAGTGCGGAGAGGACCACGATTACGTGACAGTATAAAGGAGCAATAAAACAATGCACGACTAAGTCAACTTTGTATTTATTTCATGGAATGGTACTCGTCAACAGAAACCTTACTCACTCTCTATTAGTACAATGTAAAAATGCAGAGGGCAAATTACCTATGAGCCAAAATTCCAACCTTTCCCCAGACAATGCCGTTTACACCAGCATTTAATCAAGATGAAATTATCGTTGGCCTCTCCCTATCCATGGATACTAAGAACGCATGGGAGGTCGCATGAGCATCCATTCCAGACAAGATCACCGTCGTCACTTCGGGGCAACTGCTCAGTCAACATACCGCCTTGTTCCTGGGGCTCTCAACGTTATCGACCCAATGTAGGCCTAGCACTACCTACATCTTAGAATGTCTTCGTAAGTACAGTTTCCAAAATATTCTACCAAAAAAGTTGTCCACAAACGGGCAATATGCATAGGTACAGATATTCGGAAGCTAAGAGTTTGTGCGGGTCAGTCTACGAACCCTATTCCTCACAGTTGAGACTAACGTGTCTAGCCAGGGCCAGAGCAAGCAACAAAACTCAGTGCGTGCAAATAGTGTCTGATGGGCCAGTGATGGCACTGCAACGTACAGTACTGGACCGCCACGAGAGCGCTACAGGAGGTGAAAGTTCTCACGGTAGTGTGACGGTACTGGACGAACTCCAATTTTGACTGGTTTGTGCTGTACCTGAACAGGTCGCGTCTTGTGAGGTTGGGGAGGAAAAACGAAATAAAGACACTTAGTTAATCATAAGTTGGTATACAATTACTAGTAAGGCTTTCGGGTCATTTTCTTCACCACCGACACTTCTGGCTACCAGACTAAACTCGTTCGCAGTGCGCCAGTACACTAGAGAGCCCGGCAGCAGTGAGCGCCGCACATAAGATTTCGAGCAAAAAACTGGAAGAAGCAAACAAGAACTGGCAGTGTGAGCGGTGGCAAATAAGGTAGAGAAGTGAGCACGGCAAGACGAACTCACAAGGGACATCATCTGCCATTGCATATAGCAGAAGAAAAAAGTAGAAGTACCGTAACAGGTTTGGAAAATATACCGTACCAAAGAAAATGGTACAATTTTTTTTAGAAATATACTACAGCTAATACTGAAAAAAAATTTCGAAGAGAAATAATATACGTAGTGTTTGTTTCTAACAGAAGTTTTTAAATATTATTATCAGATATATAAACTATAATCTAGAAATATTTAATAGATTGCAAGGACCACGCCACATACACTATCACTACAACAGCATGAACGTAAAACTGATCGTTCAAATATAGCACAAGAACAGCTTATCCGTTAAACCTACAACGTTCATAGAGAAGACTTGAAATAGTGCTAGTCCTACAAGAAACTCAAGTATGCTAAACCAGAACATGATTCAACACCAGTAACTATATTCCAGCCACACGGAGTGTCCCACGGTGGCTCATAGCTAATATTAGTGGGGGTGTCGCATGCAAGGATTTTTGTAGTGCTTTCCTGACAAGGAAGTTGATAACTGACATTGAGCGGAACACGGAGCTATTTATTGAATACTTAACAAGGTTTCACGGTTCTCCGTTGATTGATGAAGTATGACCGGTAACACAGTGTTTAGTCAGGAACTTGTGATCCAGTGGTTGGAGCAAGAACTACTTCAAGAACGCAACCACTAAAGGTTCGTTAAGAACTAGACGGGCAGTGGCGATCTACCGCACAAGAGAGAAAAAGACAACGGACGTAGTAGACGCCAGTTCAGAAATCAATAGGGTTGGCATGTGGCAATAAATAAAGTTTGGCTAACAACAATTGAAGGTCAGGCTGCACAAGTGCAGTAATCCTGATTAGTTGCATTTTCATGTCTTCCCTGAATTTCACAGGGTAGCCGCAGTCGTTGAATTAGCTCTCTAAATTAGGGTTTATGTAGGATAGCATCGAAGGCGTCGAAGACGCTCTGAGCCACGTCTGTTGCTCGGGACTTCAGCGATAACTGCAACAAAGTAAGAGACGGATATCACTACACTTGTAATTACTATAAGAGTCCCACTTCAGCTGCCCCACCCACAACATTACCTGAGTTCTCAGAAAGAATGACACGCTACATGATGTATGTCCAGAGAATCGTCGAACTCGTGCTTAAGGGTGTCCCCACCACACTGTATCCACGAGCATATGCACGTTAATAGAGCAGAGAAAGAACAGAACAAAGACAGTCAGTAGAATCAGGAACACAACAAAAAAGCACACTGGACGCAATGGGAAGAGACATAACACTACCTTACTACATAAATACCAATGAGTGCTTGTATGCATAGTAAACATAACTGGAGGCACTACAAAATTCGGCATAGGATAGCCTGTAAGCAAGAAACGACTATTCACGGGGCAGCTGTATGCTCATATGATTGATCACCCACTATACTGCTGCAGATATAGAGCTCCTGCTCAGCTGGGATACCAGACCGGGTAATGAATGCAGCACGCAGCTGCCCAGTGAATGGTAGTTAGATGAGTAGCTACTAGCTATAGCTATAAGCTCCCGTCCTGAAATTAAATGGATCGCTGTTTCGCATCATTCGACAGCTGACAATTACGACAGCTTTTGCGTAAAGCTACGGTATATCTAGAAAAGAGAGCGGCACTGAACAATTGTTAACATGCATCAGATTTAACTGTTTAAACTAAAGCACTCTCAGAGCGCATTCCTCCGCCAAGCAATGCAGTGTTAAAGAAAAATTCAAATTGGTTTTGAAACTACATCCTTTTAATCACAACTAAAATATGGTCTACGAGTGAATTTTGGCAGTAATAACAGCTCATGTAAATTTCTTAAAGATCCGTTCATAACTTTTCGAGTTATGCTGCTGATAAAGATTAGTCAAACACACAAATAGATCAGCAGATCGTCACCAAAATTTGGTCATTTACTATTCGTGATATAGCTACGTAAACTTAAAAAAAAAAAATCCATTCATAACGTTTGGAGTTAGTTTGCTAAGAAGCCTAAAATCAAACATAGAGATAAACAAATGGACAGACTGATCATCACAAATATCTGGTCATTCACGTTTATAGTGATATACCAAACAAATCACGTAAATTTTATAAAAATTTACCCATAACTTTTTGAGTTATATATCACGCTTGTAAAAGTACCAACCATACACTGACACAGCACATGTAGTGCAACACTCGTACTAGTGCTACAGTGACACAACAACACTCACCACAACTGTAGTGTTGCCCGGCTGAACTTTAAGTTCGGTGAGCACCCAGATACCATTACTGAGTTTGACCGACTGGTAGAGCATGTCTTGACCCTCTACGTTGCGCTTCGCTATTGTGAACACATTGCAGCTCTGTAACTTGTTGGAGATTCCATCTGCACACAGGACAAGACCACCGTCAGCACAAATATCTTATATGATATAGAGTTTATGGTTACGGAAACGCATGTTACGTGATTTACGGCAGCGATCAGGATCAAGAGTCTGGCCATAAATTGGCTAGGCTATGAGTTGGCTCGTGCGACAATTTCTAAACAAATACTAAACTGGGTAATTCTGCGTAGTATTTATTACAGCCTCGTCTGTTTCAAGGAGGCACAGAACTGGCATGGGACCAGGTAGGCAATATTCGCGCGACAGATATACAGTAGCTACTGCTCCTACTACTTGACTATCATCACCGTATTCTAGGATTATGACTCCAAGCACTTAGCTCACTGCGATGCAAGGTGAGGAAAAAAGGGACTCTTCGGTTCAGTCAGGTACAGACTCTAACTCCTTCGACCCCAAAATTGTCTGACTCCTACCAATTCTGCATCCTTGGCAAACACAATTGTGATCCCACCAAGAAGTTCGCACAATGTCAGCCCTGAAACCAGTTTTCTTAGTACGAGGCACTAGCACTAGAGAGTAAGCACCTCTTCAGATTTGGAGTGCATCAAAACTGAGCAAGCTGTGCTATTTTCTGCTGTTTAACCCTTTGCAGCACCGGATAGCAATCCCTGCCAGTGCCCTCAGTAAAGCCGCTTCAGTACGTACATGCGCACGGGACGGTACTGAAGGAGTTAAGGGGACACAGCAGAGCATTCGGACGCGGAGCAAAGACAACTCGTTCATTTGACTATCGCCCGAGCCCCCGCCTTCAGAATACTTGCTCATGGACACTTCAAAGCACAGAGCAAACGATCGCTTAGCCATAATTCGTGCGGCAAAGACAAGAACAACTCGTGCAGGACTTAATACTAAGAAGTATATAGATCCAAACTTTCGCCGCACACAGCACTGTTCCATATGCTAAGAACGTTAAGCTCGGAGATACTGCGTAACATTGTCAGTTGACAACTATTCCGTGCGTAAAGCAGTTACTGCTTGACATTAGTTACTGTACACCATTTCCACTGATTAATTCATAAGTTTACAATAACTCATGCAAAGTTTATATCGCAACAAAGTTAACGCAAAATTATCTGGAATAGGGCAAGCAACTTTAAGGTTGCAATATCACCGCAAGGACCGTCACTGCAACACGCCTCGGGTTTCAATTATAATCAGTTAGCAACTACTTCGCTTCATCAAAATACAATGTAATTTAGAATTAGGCCTCCCGGTAAAGAACGTTGGTGGTTTCCGTTAACTCACCGGCATTCATGTTGATATTCTCAATATTGAATTGCACTTCATTTTGTGACGGAATATCTTTCCACGTGGACAAAAAGATCCTCTTGTCCATGGCTCCATCTTCGCAGAAGAAAACGTGAATGCCCATCACAACAGCAAAATAAAATACGTCAATGTTGTTCTTAATGGCCACCTGGAAAAACAAAACATTTGTGAATTTTGGGAGGCAGATGTAAAGCAACGACCTAATTGTCAAACAAATAATAGGAAGGAACGGCCTTATTACTCTAACGCATTTCCGTTATTAGAACGCCTAATGCGCGTATATTTGAATGTTCGTTCACCAACCTGTTTTGCTACTTGAACATTCCGCGGGTTTAACCCAACAGGAAAGAAATAACTTCAACGAGGTGACACAGTAAGTTACTTTTGTTCTCCGGGCAGCAAGTAATAAATGACTGCTAGCTAAACAAATCGACATGGCTGCCTAATTTTGCATCAGCCCAAACTGGTCAATTGTGAATAACGTTCTGTTGTAGTGAGAAGAGCTCGCTGGTAGCAAAAATAATAAAAATATCCATCTATTTTCTACCGTACCTAGCTATCTATCCACTATATAAAATAAAACACAGTTGTTGGTCGCTTGCTCCAATGTTGGTCCGTCTCTCCGTCACGCAATTAAGAGTTTAATAGGAGAAAATTCATGTACTGAAAAACAAGTCGAGATACCATACAATTGCAGCGCAAAGAGTACCGGTGACAAATATAGCCCTGGAGCTCCGGCCTCTGGATCCCCGCTTTCATTGCAGAATGATATCGTAGTAGTTGAATCTTCACGCTGAGCAGAAGCCTTTTTATATTGAATTTACATCGCAGCCAAAGTTCGACGCTGGAGGTTCAACAATCAGTTTCTATCCACAATACGGTGAGCCGTGGGCATTTCCAGTGATTTCTTTTGATTGAACTATATTTTTGCAGTGGTGCGCTCCCGGCAGAGTACCTCTGTCGGTAGCACCTTGACCCGCGATTCGAGGTAGCACTCGAGGGGACTCCAGATCAGGAGGACGTGTTGAGTCGTCA
>LQNS02278094.1:65035163-65046014 GCA_001587735.2 Parhyale hawaiensis | reverse complement strand
AGCTATTCTGTGATCTCGAATCTTCTTTTTTTCATTCTTTTGTTTTCTCCTCCCGCTGGGCTGGTTGCGTGGGGGTTTGTTAACCTCATGGAGTTTCTCCGTTCCTACGTCGCCAGTCTGGTGTGATTTAATAATAATAATAATAAGAACCAGTCCTACGCTCCTAGCCTTGAGGAGTAAGTTTCCAGTGAATATAAAGTTCATGGATTTGTCGTTCGTAATCGTCCATGCTGTCGTTCCCCAATATAGAGTAAGAATAGGGATCTGGTTCAGTCATTTTTTGCTAGTTACAATTACGATGCGGCAGATACGACACTACGTAAACGGTGAATACTGGGCGGACAAGTGACGCATTGTGTCTGATGTTTTTCATTTGGTCGAGTAATTGCATGATTTTGTAAGATTGATGCACAGACTTAAGCTTTAATATAACGTTGCAAAAAAATAGCTAGTTCCTGTGATGATTTTGTGTTTTCAATGCAAATTTGATTTGAAAATTCCCTCCTAATTGCGCTAGAGTACTGATGTACCGTAATGATGAGTTTAACAAAAATTGTTATAAAAAAATTGCGACATTGGCCTACACTCGGAAATTCGTGTTCAGCGCATCAATATCTACCATAGAGTGAACTTAAGTTTTCGCGTTTGAGTGGTGAGTAATAGTACACAATATCATATTTTCTTCTGTCGTACAAACTGTACCTAGAGGACTACGTTTTCTTGGCTGTGAGGGAAAATGACGCAAAATTTTATTTGCGTCACTATAGTTGAGTCACCGTCATTGCGTCGTTTTTAAAACTTTTGCGTCATGCGTCGATGAAATGGTCGTTGCGTCATCGACGCAATGGCGCAACTGGTGACGCAAGTGCTCAGCACTGCCAAACACAGAATTCACCTTACGCAGGAACCTAATCTTACTGGAAGCACGTGCTTCCAGTCGCCTAATATTCGGCTGAAAAGTAAGCTTCTCATCAAAGACAACACAAAGAATCTCCAAAGAGCTAAACCCCTGAAGCAATGAGTCATCTATCTCCAGATGTGGATGGCTGCGGTACAAGTGTCCGAGACCAACTGACAATCATAGACTTGGTCTCACTGAGTGGCGTAACTAAGGGGGTGCGTGGGGGGGTGCACGCATCCCCACAAAAGTCTCATGCCCCTCCCCCCAAGGCATCCCCCACTGGAAATCAGGCCTCGAAAAAATTGCATATCCTAAAGCTTACGGTATAGCTTTTCATTTCTTCCATGCATGGCTTTTGAAGTTTTGTCCTGCTATAATATAGTATCTCGTATTTCAAAATATGAAGAGAGAACAAACGACCCCTGCAGCCAACCTCCTCCTCCTCATAAAAATCTAATTTGTTACTTTGTCCACCGCGACCGAGCATAGCACTTAGGCAGTTGCATGTATCTACATAATGACAATGTTTTTACTTCCACCAAAGAGCACCAAAGAAGGAGCAATTGACGAAACCTGGGAGGGAGTCAGGGAAGTTGTTGTGAACTGTGAGAAAGATTAGATTAGATAGGCGGCAGTAGACGGACCAACAGACCCATTCCCAGAGAGAAGCCGGGTATATTAGGCTCCGGCCTTGAATGAGCTCATATGTACCATTAGGAATTTAATAGTAAAGACGATGGGTCAATGACATCATACTAAAACGTTTCGTATGCCATTATGTCAGCATGACATACATGACTGACGTAAAAAGAAGATAAAAAAAGGAAGATCTCAGCCTATGAGACGATCGTGCAAGCACGCTAACGCGATTTATAGCCGCTAATCCGCGGAGCTTAAGAATTTATGCCTCCTGGAGGAGGTGTTGTTAGCTGTGGAGGATGCATGTCGGTCCCAATGTTTGTAAAGACGATTTTGAAACACGCTGACTGTCTCCGCCCCAACAATGTCGGAAGGTAGTCTAATCAAACTGTTCACTGTGAAATACGGAGAGGACTGCTTGCTTAAGGTTGTTCTTTGAGCTTTATTCTTGAGTTTTTGGCCGTTGATTCGCTGGCGATCGTTAACGTCTCTTTCAAAAAGTCCCGCAGTTGGCACGTAGTTGAAGTCATTCTAATGCTTGAATACAGCACTTCTATTAATTTCCCCCTCAATAGTCTTTGCTCGGAAGTGATCAAGCCCAGTTCTTGTAGGCGACATTCGTATGGCTTGTTTCACAGATGATCTATCAATTTCGTTGCTCTGCGTTGGATTCTGTCGATGTTATTGTTATCTTTGCACAGATGTGGCGACCACAATTGAACAGCAAATTCTAAGTGAGGGCGAACTAGCGCATTGTACAGAGGCATGATATCCTTGGAGTTATATTCAGAATTCCTGGTGATGGATCCCAGAACTCTGCGTGCCATTTACAGACTTTTGTCAACTTGCTGAATGTGTCGTAATTTGTTTGTAATAGTTATTCCCAAATCACGTTGTTGGATAACAGCTGCCAATTCTGCTCCATTCATTTTCAATTCGGTTGAGGGATTCTCGGACCCTACGTGCATTACTGAACATTTGTCGATATTAAGGCTCATCTGCCACGTTGTGCTCCATTCCATGAGGTGGTAAGGTCTTGTTGGAGCTCAGCTCTTCTTTTGGCAGAATTACATAGTGTGGTTACCAAGGCCAAGGGGTCCAATAGATACCCGAAATTATGGGGTATGTTCTATGGAAGGTGGGAAATCACCTAGGGTGACCAATGGGTCTTCGTTTACCTCATGGGTATCCGTAGTGAAAACTGTGTACCTACTTGGATTTCGGAAACGAGAGAGCAAGAGTCTGCTCTAAGTTTTCCGGTCTATTCAGCGATGTCGGCCGCATGGACCGAGAGCTCAGAGGCCGAAGGTACCGCCTCAGTGGACTGCTCCACATCACTGAAGTCCTCGGCTTACGAGGTGACAGAGGCAGCGGTGGTCGTGGGGGAGGACAAAAAGTAATTGAAAAGCAAAGGGTAGATCACGGAGCCCTGGGAACGCTGCAGTGTATGTGGCGGTAGTATGAAGTGCCTGACTCAAAACGGCGACAGGCCACTATCTATGACGAAGTCGATGATCACCTCTAAAACAACGACCAAAGCTCTAATGTAAAGTTTCAAAAAACTACACTAAATCTGCAGTTTTCTTAGACTTTATAGTAAACAATTGGAATGGACTACATTCCAAAGTAATCGGTGCAGATAACCAACGTTTTGAAAAGCAGTCTTGGTTAATACTCAGAGCAACATCCTGCACGCTAGGAATATTTCTTCCAGGAGTGACAAACTCTTATCGGCCAAAACTTCAGAGGCCACCTTAAACCATTATGCCTCATCAAACCGAACGTCTCTGGAGTCCACGATAATCTGCTGCAACAAATCCTGTTAACACAGTCACTTCCTTGGCGTGGCGTAGCTTTTTCCTCAAATAATTTCTCCTTCTTCTTCTCTTTAATCAGAGATAACTGCATTATCTGACATACCTAACTGCAAGGGCTCACAGAGGGAATGAGCGTCTATTCTTCCTGCTCTTTGGGAATGGGTCTGTTGGTACAACTACTGCCAGCTATCTAATCTCACCATTTTTCACCGGAAGGTGGAAACTACTGCTTACCATTTCTCCGACAGGGTAGGCCCTATATTAATCCCAACTCTCGGCAGTGGGATCAGTAAAAAGTAAGATGAACCATGTGAATGGTGGACATAGGACATTCTTTGAAATTTTCGGCATTTGACACAGATCTTGAGGTAAGCAACACTGGAAGCACGACTACGATGACTGTTGAGGAGTATTCCGATTCTGCTATCTTATGAACTCAATTTAAGCATTAGCAGCTTATTCTCAGAAAAGGGAATACCGCTCGACGCTGCTGGGTCTGCTTTTCTTGGTATCTGGTCACGCCCCCGTCCCATGAATATGGTTCGACCCCACAGCGCCCTCCCACCACCCTGAAAATTTTCCTGGCTACGCCACTGGTCTTATTGGTATTCTGTCTCATACTCCATGCCGAGCACTATGTACTAATAAGTGATTAATTCCTATTCAGAGACTGGGCCACAGCGTTACGCATTCGGGGTATTAGGTATCAGCAGGTATCACTGTTATCAAAGTGGATTTGTCAGCATAGTTGATCATCGTGTTTTCCAGCGAAGAGAACATGTCACTAGTATACAGAACGAACAACAGCGGGCCAAGCACGCTTCCCTGAGGGACGCCAGACTCCACGGTGACTGAGGCATTCAGAACGCCGTCAACAGATACGCTGAGCTGCGTTCGCTCAGAAACAAAATCACGAATGATTCACGGAACTCTACCACCCACACCAACCGACTCCAGTTTGTATAATAGACCCCTGTGGTTGACCCTGTCAAACGCCAAGCTGAAGTTCAACTGTACAAGGCGTGCGTCAGACCGATAATCCAGCGCAGACAGCAAATGGTGTGGCACCGAACAAGGCGTCACAACAACCCAAACCAGTTCTATACGCAAACTGACCAGCAGACAGCAAACCCATAACCTCAGTAAAACGACAAAGCGCTTAAGCAACCAATTTCTCGAATACTTTTGATAAAATGGGCGTCAGCGTAATGGTCCGAGGGTTGGCGATATGGGGCGACACTGGATCCTCGGGAATGGGAGTAATATTCCCAGTATGCTAAGAACGGGGAAAATTTCCTAACCGTATCAGGCGTCGAAAAATCACTGCTAGCTTAGGAGCAAGAACGCCAGCAAGCTGCTTATAAAACAGAGGAAACATGCCCACCGGGCATGTAGATTTCAAAATACTCTTTATATATATATATATATATATATATATTAGGGATATGCAATCTGCAAAAATGTTCCAGAACTCATCAGAAACACGCTGATGCATCGCTTGTAGCAATTTATATGTAATGATAATTCATAAATAAACTTTATAACATTTGAAATGTGCAAACATGGTAAACACTATATTGAAGCTTTGAGAGTAAAATTATTCTACAAGAAGAAGTAGCATTAGTTTCAACGGAATAAATCTGCAAGAATGCTTCAGAACTCCTCAGAAAAGGTGCTAATGTATTGCTCATACTTATTCATATCATGTAATAAATTCATAATTCAAGGTAAATGAACTTCATAATAGACTCACCTAGTTCAATTGTGATGACAGCACAAGGGCGTAGGCTGGTCTGACCATGAGAGGGTGCACATCGTAGGGAACCGGAACTCATGGGGCTGTAATAGGCGTTGAGAAACAATACCAATTGAACACCATACCAATTTAGTTACATATAATCATGAAGATCTCATTATGACAGCACTCAAATTGATAATCGTAGATGTAAACATATTAAATCAATCAAGTAAAAATCGAATTCATTTTGCACTCAAGTCCCATGAATGTCCATTTTACAGTTGTGTTCAGTTTCATGCAGTTTCTTGTCTCGAACGCGATGGTCATACATCACTTAACGTGATACCAGCTACTTTGTAGAATACTAAGACTTGATTTGGGAATTCAACTGAATTCGCTGGAACTGATTGAGGCATAAATGTTAATAACACGATCAAGATCTACATGTTCAATGTAGTGAGTGTTGGTGAGGCCATTGATAAAAGTCTCTCTGGTCCCAAGGTTGATTTCAGGTATGAATGGAGGCGTCGCAGGGTGTTTACACTCTCTTCACATACATAGGAGATCAGAGGGAGGGCGCAGACAAATGGCAAAAGAGTAGAGATAATTGGAAATGTCATAGGATCACACTCTTTGACGGCGTCGGCAAGTAACTTGGGTCGCTTCTCCTCTGGCGACTTTCTGTATCGGAGTCATTCTAAAAGTAATGCCTCCTATTTTTTAATTCCCCCCCCCCTTGAAAGGCTTCAAGGGGATTGAAAATTACGTTATGATGACTGAGCTTATGCAATCGTGGCCTGGAAGTTTCATTTCTCTGTAGCAGATATTGACGGTGTGACATTCGAAGATAGCTATTCCTATAATGGACGCGCGTCAGAAGCAAAAAGGCATCGCTGAATTCCTCTATGGAGAAAAACTTGGACCAATCAACATTCTACGGCACCTGGTGGGCGTTTACGAAGCCGATACAGTTCGTTTTCAGAGTGACCACAGAGATGTGAGTGACACAGTCCGCTCCGAACGATCATGCAGAGCCATCACCCCGGAAAAGAAAGTGCGCCTCGATCAAGTGATCCATGCTGATTAGCGGATAACGATGAATGAAATGCTTGCTGGCAGAGTTGGATGTGGCTGTCGGTAGAGGTAAAATCAACTTGACCGCACCCTCCTTGGAAAACCCATAGACTCTGGTTCGTGTTGAGGATATAGGAGAAGGTACGCCTGTAGTTGATCACTGGTGATTAAGAATGTGGCGCAATCGACGGATGGTTGCATGACCCGCGTCCCCCTACCCTCCCCATCTATGGGGAAAGTTAGGTGCCCCCGCGGTAGCTGTGCAAACTCAGCAACTGCCGACCAAGCACACCAAGCAGCACAAAAAAAGCTCATCAGGTATGGTACCAATCCCGTGACCATCAATGATATCTATTGAGCACGCAAGCTTGCTGTTACTGCGGGTGCACTGGAAACGATGTTGTCATCCCTTGAATACAGCAAAAAGCATGTGCGAGCAGGGATGAAAAAAGACCACAGACAGGATGTCTTTCAGGACTTGTTGGATCGGTACGAAGCCGAATGTGATGGGTTCTTGGACCGCATCATCACTGGTGACGATACGTGGTGTTCCCACTATGAGCCTAAGTCCAAACGACAGTCGACGGTATGGTTGGCATCCGAAAGAAACCAACCACGTTAGAACAAGAACCATTAAAACAGGTCAGTAATAACTCATGCTTACCCATTCAGGCCGAACTTAGAACGTTGATCAAGTTGGAGGCCTGAATCACCCGTGGAAAGCCAGAAAACATGAAACATTCCGTTTTTATCACGATAACATCCGGCCACACATAACTATGAAGACTATGGAATATGCGACAAAGTTTGGGTGGACGGTGCTATCTCTCTCGCCTAATAGTCCAGACCTGGCACTATCGGAATTCTTCTTGGCCTTCTTCGGATCTCTGACGGACGCATTACGTTGTCAGAATTCCCCCAACAACACAGTAATCTTAGTGGTGAAAAGTGAACCCCCTAGGCAAGCGCTGACTTTTGCGACCAAGGCATCAAGGCTCTCGTTCATCGCTGGCAAAAGGGTATTGAGAATGACAGTGACCAGACATAAAGATAAATTCTTGTGCACAAAAGGTCGCTCGTTTTAATGGTACCACTTCGGTTTACGTAGCTCTTCAACTTTCCGAGTTAAAAAATAGGAGGCATTACTTATGGAAGGGCCCTCGAACATAGACTGCTGTCGTTGTAGCTTGTGGAGAACAAACTCAGGCGATGGAAGGGCACTGCTGTTTTGGTCAATAGCCACATCAATACCAATAACTAAAGTTTACAAATGCTTGCACAGCATCCATATGAGAAATAAATGGGACTTCCTTCAGACATGACTCTACACTAGCTACAGCGATGCTCACTCAATACTTCTTGCTATCGCTGCACTCATCTTCTGTCCCTTTCACCTTACCGGCAATCCCTGACAATTTCCAAATTCTGGAAGCAGACTTGCTGGCCTTTCTCGTGGCATCCGGACTGCTTTACAGACTATGAAGCCTAGCAAGAATCTGGCGGAGAGGGGGCGCTAATGCCCAAGATGGTGATATTCCACATCTTAAAGAAGTAAGTATTCCTTCAGGGGGCATACGATGTGCCATAGGTTAAGTTAGCTAGGTTCGCCCATCCTTGTTCTGGGGAGCAGAGGTATTGTGTAGGTTACCTTAGCGATTAGCTGGATCGCCGGGACGTCTGTTTTTCGTTCCCAGATTGCTTCTTTCCGATTTCATACTCCTCCTAATTTACTTTCTTCTGTTCTTCCTCCTCTTTCCTTACTTACTGTGCCCATGCGCGTTGATCCTGTGTGAGAACACCTTCGTGCATGGGTTCCACATTAATCTTCGCATACTGTATGTCCCCTCCTTTTCCTCTTTTAAAACAGCTTAGTGCTGATTTAGGACGGCTTAAACTATCTCATATACCTGTAGCCTACAACAACATTTTTGAAAGACAGACCATACCTACCCTATTTCGCCTTATTTCATACTTAGAGCGCATTTTTCATCCTCTTTACACGAAGGGCAATTGTAATTTTTCTTCAAAGAGAAAAAAAAAAAATCTCCTAAAACTTCAACTTTTTTATGATTCAACGTATAGCTTGTCCACCCACAACGACGCCACAAAACATTCGTACGAGTGGACGAGTGACGCGTTCAAACGGCTGACGTGTGGACAGGCCTTTAGTTGCCTAATCAGTGGAACTAGCAAGTGTCCGTTGTAAAGTTTCGGAGGTCATTTCAAGTTTGGAGAAAGCTGTACTGCTGCTTCTACTATCCTGCATCGCTTTCAGGTGATTGGCTGAATGAAACGTCCAAAAAACAGTTGTGCTAGCCACCCTTTCGGCGCAAAAATAGTTTGACAAGCACGTTATTGAGCTTTGATAGCTTCGGGCTTTACGTCAGCTTTAGTTAGGCTTTCAGTATATCCTCTGTTCTTTCTTAAAATTTTCGTTCTTTCTTTCTTTTTCCACTGATTGTCTTCCTGTTATTCCCCGCTTAGTTGTTCATCTCTGCTTGGGTTCCATTTTATTCTTGACACGCTATATGTTTATTCCCTTTCTGCAGTTGACACACCGTTACAGTGCCCAGGAGGTATAGAGTAACGCATAAACTGTAAGTTATTCTACCACATCACTTAGCAACAATGCAAAATGCAAATTAAATGCAGGTGTGGTGGTAAATTTAGCAGAGATTCCTGATTTTTAGCCCATTCTGTGTTCTATTCAGCAAGTCTCTTCTGCATCGGCGGTGCTGATGAAAGGCCGCCGAAATTAGTTCAAACGCAGCGCTCTGTTTACGTGCAGTGCCGACCATACGGCAGCTCAAACGCTGCCCCGTCTGGTCGCAGATATTTAGCAGACAATTCTTTCACACACATGAAGAAAAATAGTGTACAGGCGCCGCCACACCTTTGAGATTATGTAATTATGTACCTAATGCTGTGAAAGCATATGAACTTCAAAGTGTGAAATTTTTATAACAAGTACAATTAGTGGGCAAAATTTGTTTAGATCCATGGAACAAGCTTTGTACTGGGATCATCTAGAAAGAATACTATTTGCTTATTACAAAATATGAGACCCCAAAGACATGATATTTATGAATCTGGTATGTTGAAGAATCAACTAAACGTTTTCAGCAGTCACATATTGTACTTAGGCATTCACAGTACACTGTTCTGACAGCCGCTGCTGTCACTCTCCGGAACCTTCACATTAGCACGAAAAAGTCGGGTGTTCGCTTGAATTAGCAGCGCAGAGAAGAGTCCACATGACATTGTAGTGCGGTCCGTTCTGCTCAGCTCCTGGATATCTCGCTGTGGCCGCGTCACCTACGCTGTACGTTTGGGTACCAAAATATTTACCCAGCCGATGTTAGCCGCAACGTCCGTAGGTTAGAATGTATTGGTTAGTAGAGTTACGGATTTCTTCAAATTTGGAGTGAATTAGGCCTTACAAAGCTGGGCGCTTAACTGCGTTTAACTTACCTGGGTAATAGCGTACGTTGTCCAATCTTTTGGACATTATTGATAGGGCTATTCCTAGAAGAAATCAAGGTAATTTTCGGAGTTAATGGGCTAAAAGGAAACAGCTGCCCATTCGGAGGCTGAGTATTACAGATAAAAGGGAATCAACCGAAGATTACTATGGCCGAGTTCACGCGTCATTCTTCTCAACGCGTTCACTCATTCGAAAGTTTTGTAGCGTCGTTGTCACCACAACTTTGTGTACGCCACTGAAAGTTATAAAAATGTTGACCGCCAAAGCCGTTGTCTCTGCAGTTATCATTAGGAAAATTACGGAAATCCTTCTAAATTTTCAGTGAAATAAACTAAAAAATGAACTTTTCTGCAACTTTTAGGGTACAGTAACAAATTTGGATTAGCGGATGAGTGAACGCGTTGATATGGATGACGAGTGAACTCGGCCTATAAGGCCGTATTCAAACGTCCCTCATCGTAAGGGCTTTTCTAGACTAAACGCGGCGGCGCGTTTACATCAGTTTGGCCCGAGCGTCCGAAAAATTCGATTTAATGCAATGCTATGTAAAACGCGCCCTTGTATCTACACACGACGCCGGCGTCCGTTTTGCTCCGATGCGTTTGTCCGGCGCGTCCGGCAGAGGTTTAAAATTTAATATTTGGAGGCTTCATTTCCACGCGTTCATCCGATTCTTTAGATTATTTTTTTTGTTGGTGTACTGTTTTTGTTGGTGTTGCTAGCTGGCATATTTCACTGCCAAATTTTGTCATATTTGGCAGTAAAAAAGATCAATTTGACAATGAAAAGTTCTAGTTTGGCATTTGGCTTTGCAAACAGGCGAATTTTGCTGTGAAAGACATTTTTTGGCATCACTTTTGATAATTTTGTCATTCACTAAATCGCAACCCGGCTCAGAAGAAGATCAAACTCATATCGAACGTGTATATATCAAACACAATTTTCACGGAAGCGATAGCTCCGTCAGGGCTCAATAGCAATAGCTGAATACAATAGTCGCCCTCAAAACGCCAATTTCTCATAGTTGAGGCGCCCGAAGTTTCACTCTCGGTCCAGAAGCAAAACGGACACGCCGCTTGAACCGACGGACGCGGCGAACGGAAGGGCCGCGCTCAGTACGTCTAGAAGCCCCTAACGCGTTCAGTCAAACTGATGGACCCGGCGCGTTGACTTGATGGAAGCGGCAGCAAACGCGGGA
>LQNS02278094.1:64989609-65004423 GCA_001587735.2 Parhyale hawaiensis | reverse complement strand
TTGTTGTAGGGAATCTTTCAAGGATTCCAAAACTGTCTTTGTTTTTATTCTAGCATAAAAACTGAGGCAGTTCTATTCTTTTAAAATACATACATATATATGATATATATACATATATATTAAAAACTAAGGCCTAAACGGAAAAAATTATACGAATAAAAAGTGTTTTGTTTTCAATTTTACATATTATGTGGAAATTTCAGTAAGATCGGACCACTAATAAAGAAAATCCCAAAATTTCGGGACGACCCCCTTAAAGAAGTAAGTATTCCTTCAGGGGGCATACGATGGGCCATAGGTTAAGTTAGCTAGGTTCGCCCATCCTTGTTCTGGGGAGCAGAGGTATTGTGTAGGTTATCTTAGCAATTAGCTGGATCGCCGGGACGTCTGTTTTTCGTTCCCAGATTGCTTCTTTCCGATTTCATACTCCTCCTAATTTACTTTATTCTGTTCTTCCTCCTCTTTCCTTACTTGCTGTGCCCATGCGCGTTGATCCTGTGTGAGAACACCTTCGTTCATGGGTTCCACATTAATCTCGGCATACTGTGTGTCCCCTCCTTTTCCCCTTTAAAAACAGCTTACTGCTGATTTAGGACGGCTTAAACTATCTCATATACCTGTAGCCTACAACAACATTTTTGAAAGACAGACCATAACCTATTTCGCCTTATTTCATACCTAGAGCTCATTTTTCCATCCTCTTTACACGAAGGGCAATTGTAATTTTTCTTCAAAAAGAAAAAAATCTCCTAAAACTTCAACTTTTTTATGATTCAACGTATAGCATGTCCAGCCACAACGACGCCATAAAACATTCGTACGAGTGGATGAGTAACGCGTTCAAACGGCTGACGTGTGCACAGGCCTTTAGTTGCCTAATCAGTGGAACTAGCAAATGTCCGTTGTAAAGTTTCGGAGGTCATTTCAAGTTTGGAGAAAGCTGTACTGCGGCTTCTACTATCCTGCATCGCTTTCAGACGATTGGCTGAATGAAACGTCCAAAAAACAGTTGTGCTAGCCACCCTTTCAGCACAAAAATAGTTTGACAAGCACGTTATTGAGCTTTGATAGCTTCGGGCTTTACGTCAGCTGTAGTTAGGCTTTCAGTATATCCTCTGTTCTTTCTTAAAATTTTCGTTCTTTCTTTCTTTTTCCACTGATTGTCTTCCTGTTCTTCCCCGCTTAGTTGTTCATCTCTGCTTGGGTTCCGTTTTATTCTTGACACGCTATATGTTTATTCCCTTTCTGCACTTGATACACCGTTACAGTGCCTAGGAGGTATAGAGTAACGCATAAACTGTAAGTTATTCTACCACATCGCTTAGCAACAATGCAAAATGCAAACTAAATGCAGGTGCGGTGGTAAATTTAGCAGAGATTCCTGTTTTTTTAGCCCATTCTGTGTTCTATTCAGCAAGTCTCTTCTGCATCGGCGGTGCTGATGAAAGGCCACCGAAATTAGTTCAAACGCAGCGCTCTGTTTACGTGCAGTGCCGACCTTACGGCAGCTCAAACGCTGCCCCGACTGGTCGCAGATATTTCGCAGACAATTCTTTCACACACACGAAGAAAAATAGTCTACAGGTGCTGCCACACCTTTGAGTTATGTAATTATGTTCCTAATGCTGTGAAAGCATATGAACTTCGAAGTGTGAAATTTTTACAATAAGGAGAATTAGTGGAAAAAAATTTGTTTGGATCTATGGAGCAAGCTTTGTATTGGGATCATATAGAAAAAATACTATTTGCCTATTAAAAAGTATAAGACCCCAAAGCCACACTATTTGTGAATCTGTTATGTTGAAGAATCGACTAAACGTTTTTCAGTAGTCAAATATTGTACTTGGATATTAACAGTACACTGTTCTGACAGCCGCTGCTGTCACTCAAGGGTGTTCGCTAGTAGAGTTACGGATATCTTCAGATTTACCGGGAATTAGGCCTTACAGAGCTGGGCCGGGATGCACGAAACTACACCAAGTGTATTTAGCTCACAGATTTTCCCTTAACTTAGAAAAGTACACTTTGTGCGCTCCGGGCACACTCACAAACGATTTCGTTTTCCCGCCAACAGAGATTTTCCTTTATTTTTGTACTTTAGTTACGGGTGCTAGGACCATCCTTAAATGCAGTAAAGGAACAGCTGCAGAAACTAAACATCGACGAGGAAACATAACGAGTGAAAATTTGGTCCATTTTACATAAGATTTACATTCTCTAAGTATTTCTACAAAAGTATAGCTCAAAATTGTTCTTTTAGTTTTGTTTACCCAAGCGCTCAACAGGCGGAAAAATTTCTTTCACGTCTGGCAACTTCGTACGAGCAAGGTTCGAAGCGAGGAAGCCGGAGTATCCAATTTTCTATTGCATACTGTCGAACAATTTGGGGTGCGAATGAAACTGATTTTACATCTTAATCTTTTGATATTCTTAAATAGCATGGCGCATTCTAACTATCGTTGCTTACTTAAAATATTGGAAAATATTGGAAAACACCCAACCTCATTGCTAGTAGCCGAACTTTTACTTAGGCTGATATTTTCACTGCTGTTTCGGTCGACATTCAGTACAACATCAGGGAAAAACAAAATATTCGGACACTTCTGTTTACGAGTCCGAATAATTTAATCAATGAGTTTTCTCATCTAATCGTCTGAATTTTTGTTGCGTCCTTGCAAACACAGCGTAGAATATGCGGTGCTCTACTCCGAAAATTGCCAGCTAGGCTACTCAGCATTCAGTTTGCAGCATGCGCATAGGTAGGCTACTGAATCAATTTACAGAGCGAAGAAATAGTCTTTGCATTTACAATGATTTTCTATTCAACATTTCATTGGTCTTTAAACTAAAAGTTATTGTAGGGAATCTAAAACAAGAAAATATGACGTGTACTCCAGTTACGGCAGAAATCAACTGGTCGTTGGGGTTTTATTTTTGCGTTCCATCTCTGCTTGTAACGAGGGCTGTGATTGGTCGATATCGGGCTAAGGACGATTTTAGGCATTTGCACGCAAAAGGGCCTAAAGAGACGATAAATGCCTTTGAAATTGTTTTATGCATTGGAGATTTAGTGGATTTAAGATGTCCTCAGGATAAGGCCATTTGAGCAGTTTAAAGAAGCAATTTCTATTTAGCGTCACGGGCGTTACCTAGGTAATAGCGTACGTTGTCCAATCTTTTGGATATTATTGACAGGGTTATTCGTACAAGAAATTAAGGTAAGTTTCGGAGTTAGTGGGCTACAAGGAAACAGCTGCCCATTCGAAGGCAGAGTATTACAGATAAAAGGGAACCAACCGATGATGCTATGGTCGAGTTCACGCGTCATTCTTCTGAACGCGTTCACTCATTCGAAAGTTTTGTAGCGTCGTTGTCAGCGCAACTTTGTGTACGCCACGAAAAGTTATAAAAATGTTAGTCGCCAAATCCGTTGTCTCTGCAGTTATCATTAGGCAAATTACGGAAATCCTTCTAAATTTCGAGTGAAATAAACTAAAAAAAACGTACGTTTTTGCCACTTTTAGGGTACAGTAACAATTTGGGATCAGTGGATGAGAGAACGCGTTGATATGGATGATGAGTGAACTCGCCCTAGGGTCGTGTTCACACGTCCCTCATCGCAACGCGTTCAGTCAAACTGATGGAAAGCGGCTCGTTGATTGATGGAAGCAGCTGCAGCAAACGCGGGAGACTGAAGGATAAAGTATGTTCTTTTTTTGAACACGCTGCGTCTTTTAAGTTCAGTAAATAGAGCCTATAAATACTGAATTTACCCTCTATAGCGTTTGCAAATCGTGAACAAGTCAACAAAAATGCTTTTTTATCGTCACTTTAAGGATCAGAATCACTGTACTCCCGTTTAAGACAAGAAAACTATATAGTCTGAAAATGTTGTACTAAGAACACGGACATCATTTTGGATTTGGAAGCCGGCTGATCGCGTTCTGTTTATTTCCCTTCTTTCGGTTTATCATTATTATTATTATTTAACATTTTGTTCTCCACAGGCAGGAGGTGTTCTTGGATTATTATACTACAGCTTACATTAAAAAAAATTGTATGTACATTAATTTGTTAGAAATATTACAGCTTTATATTCACAACCTAATCTACATGGCTTAGTGCCATCACATACCAAGCAAGTTAACTGGACTGGCTCCGCAATAGAGCTACCTAACAATCACCCTCGCGCGAGAAGCAAAATAAGATATAATTGTTTGTAGCAATACTAACATTACTGCTTGTTCACTTAAAGAAAGGTAAATGGAAAATGCAGTAATTGCTTCCCGAGGAAAGATCTACATGGCTTAATACAACTCCTAAGGCCGAGATTTTTCGTTATTCATCTCAACGCGTTCAATCTCCCAAACGAACACGAGCTGTGCATCAACTTTTTCTGTAGCTGTACACGAAGAAGCGCTTCTCATTCAAATGAATAAAGCCGCGCGTTTAGTTATGGCTCCTATCTTTACAGTTTGCTTATCTTTTACATCAGTTTGAAATCATATTCGCAACCCATAATAATATAGCCTGATTTCGAGAGGGACAGCCTATTTCTCGAATATTTATAGTCTGAGAAACCGATAGAAGAGAAATCAGCGCTCAGCAATCAGCTGGGCTACCAATACAAAAATGGCATCCGTGTTGTATAACTTTTTCAGACTTTCTAGTGTTACATATACTGGATTATAGCCATTCAGGGCCGGGATGCACAGAACGCCCGTAACGCTAAATAGAAATTTCTTCCTTCAACTGCTTAAATGGCTTTATCCTGAGGACATCTTAAGTCCACTAAATCTCCATTGCACAAAACAATTTTAACGGCATTTATCGTTTCTTTAGGCCCTTTTGCGTGCAAATGCTTAAAATCGTCCTTTGCCCGATATCGACCAATCACAGCCCCTGTTACAAGCAGAGATGGAGCGCGAAAATAAAACACCGACCGCCAGCTGATTTCTTCCGTTCCTGTCGTGACTGGAGTACATGTCATATTATGTGGTTTTAGACGCCTTACAACACATTTTAGTTTACAAACCGATGAAATATTGAATAAAAAATAATTGTAAATGTAAAGACGGAATTGATCCGTTAGCTGTGCGCATGCTGCAAATTGAATGCTTAGCAGCTGGCAGTTTTCGTAATGGAGCACCGTATATTAAACGTTGGATTTTCAACGACGCAAAAAAAAAAAATAATAAAATAAATGAGGAAACTCATTGAAAAGGCGGTTGGGACTAGTGAACAGAATTTTTTTCCCGCATCCACTACAAAATCTCCAAAGATGTTGTTTTTCCTTTTGAGAGAGCTGGTGTTGTACCGTACGTCGATCGAAACAGTTGTGACAATATCAGCCTTAGTAAAAGTTCCGCTACTCGCTATGGATTTGGGTGTTTCTTCCAAAAAGCTGTAAGCTTTTATAATACTTTTAAACAGACAATAGAAATTAGAAAGAGCCATACTATTAAGGAATATCAAACGATTATGGTGTAAAATTAATTTCATTCGCCCCCCAAAGTGTTCAACAGTATCCGATAGAAAATTGCATACTCGGCTTTGAAGCTCGCGCGAAATTGCCAGAAGTGCGAGATTTTTATTTTTTATTTTTGCCAGTTGAGCGTTTGGGTAAACAAGGCTAAAAGAATATTTTTAAGCGATACTTTTGTAGAAATGCGTAAAGAATATTAATATTATGTAAAATGGACCAAAGTTGCATGCGGTGTCTATTTCTTCGTCGATGTTTTGTTTCTGCAGCTGTTTCTTTATGGCACTTAAGGATAATCCTAGCTCCGTTAACTTAAATACAAAAATAAAGGAAAATCTAATTTGACGGGAAAGTGAAAACTGTTCGTGCATGTGCCTATAGCTCACAAAGTGCATTTTTCTGAAGTTAAGGGAATATCTGTGAGCTAAATACACTTAGTGAAATTTCGTGCATTCCGGCCCTGGGTCATTACAGTGACGCCGAAAAATCGTAGATATCAATTTACTTATGGCATCTGAATTCTCTATAGGATAAATAAGGTGTCTTTCCTGAACGTGAATGATGCAGCGTGTTCAGAAAATGAACAAGCTTTATCCTTTAGTCTCGTGCTTTCTGTGCAACAGCTTTCATCAACTCAACACTCCGCGTCCAAAAGTTTGAGCGAACGCGTTAAATGACCCGTGAACTCTGCCTAACAAACACTAAGAAAATGACGCAAGGTATGCTATAGCGTAACGTGAACTAATGGATATAACCCGTTAAGGACCAAGTAAAACTTCTTTCTCGCAGGAATAACATGGTTAGAAGTGTCCCATATAAGGGCGAGTTCACACGCCTCTCAACGTATCGCGTTCAATCACGAAAATGAACACGAGCTGTGCGTCAACGTTTTCTGTCTCTGGCCACCCGTAGAAGTATCCATTCAAATGAATGACGCCGCACATTCAGTTATGATAACATTTCTTTACATTATCGCTTATATTTTGCGTTTCATTGAAGTCACATATGTATCCTATAATCTTATAGCCTGACTTTGAGAGGAACAGCATATTTTCAAAATATTTATAGCCTGATAAGCCGATAGCAGAGAAATTAGCACAGAGCAATCAACACTCCTTCGAAATCAAAGATGGCAGCTGTGTTCTTGCATCATTTTCAGGTTATTTAGTTTTCTTGTCTTGAACGGGAGTACAGTGATTCTGATCGCTAAAGTGGCAATTAAAAAGCATTTTCGTCGACTTGTTCATGATTTGAAAATGGTATGGAAGATTAATTCAATATTTATAGGTTCTGCTTACTGAACTTGCATGACGTGAGGAGTCCGGAAAGGGACATGCTTCATCCTTCAGTCTCCGAGTTTGCTGCAGCTGCTTCTATCAAAATCAACGAGCCGCGTCCATCAGTGTGACTGAACGCGTTACGATGAGGGACGTGGGAACATGGCCTAAGACACGCTGGTCTACAAAAAGCCAATGAACTAGATTTTTATATTTTGGCCGTTGGAGTACTTAGTGAATAAGGTGCAGTACTGTACTATCTGGCTTCATTTATCCATGCCATCCATATCCAGGTCAATGAGTAACAAATGAACTTCAACTCATTTGTAAAACTGGCAGTCCAGTGAGTTTGCCTCTTAAGTTTCTACTCCGATTGTGACAAACTGGTGAGGCCAACACAATCATAGAAACACTTTCCTCTGCCATAACTTTTTGCTCAATAAGCACAAATTTAATTGTATTTTCAGTTAAGAGCACTATTATTTGTTTTCCGAAACATCCTACAGCGATGATAAATAAGCGTTTTTAAACTGTTTGCCCCACTTTCGGTCGTGATAGCAGGGGTGGACTGGAGCTACTCTCACAGGCGATTGGGTTGTCCATAGTATCATGCCCTCTATCGGTATTATTAGGTCTGCAAGTAAGTCTGTCAAGCAGTTGTCTAGTACCGTAAGATTGGGATATTTCGTCACCCCGAGGGGTAATTTTGCCCCGTGGCAAAGTTGTCAGTTTTTTGCTCATTGTGGCAACTGTTTCAACAGCAGAAAAATGATACAAGATCCATTTCAAAGTTGATAGAATTGTCTTTAATTTGAGACAGAAAACAAGCCCCTCAGACAAATATTAAAGAGTCATTTAGACGTCGAAGTTGAGCATACAACTTTGACGCGCAACTTCGACGTCCAAATGCCTCTTTAATATTTGTCCGAGGAGCTTGTTTTTTGTCTCAAATTGAAGACAATTCTGTCGCCTTTGACATGGTCCTTGTACCATATTTCTGCTGCTGAAACGTTTGCCACAATGACTAAAAACTGACAACTTTGCCACGTGGCGAAATTACCCCTCGGGGTGACGAAATAATCCAACCTTACGATATGTAAAAGTTATTCGTATCAAACTGAAACAATTATTTTAAAAATGTATATATGCATACGTTTACGGGTCAAAAGACGTGAAGAAGGGATCTAATGACATCACGAGTAACGACAGATTACAGTGAAACCAATACCTTAGTCTGAATGGTACGGGCCATCCCTCTGGCATCACTGAAACAAAGGAAACTCCCAAAGTAATTTTTTTTTGTAAGATAGGCAATGTTGACTCAAAAGAATGAAGCGGAAGCCAGGGATCCATGCGTCGACACCAAGGAGGTTTAATAGGAGTCGTAAACACAGTCTTATTCCGCTCCAGAGAACCGCAAACTTCATTTTCTTCCAGGCTGTTCTGTCCGTCCACGGATGCACCTCCCGCCACGGCCTTCCACCAATTCCAGACTCTCCGCCACGCGTTACATGCGTTGCATGTGCGTCGATTAAAGCCTGCACGCGCGAACACTACTATATACCTGTGGAGTCAGAGAGGCTTCAGCCCTACCGGGCGGTAAGGCAACATCGCCGAGGCTTCTGGCTGTTGCTCCTTCTATTAAACCTCGGTGATCAGATACAATCGGGGCCGAGTTTTAACAAGTTTGCGTCTAACTGGATTCTTCTCAGCCCTGGCCAAACGTTACGTTTTCACACTCTCGTGGGCAAATTATCGCATTGAAAATTTCACGACGAAAACCTTTGTAATGTGAGAAGCTTAATTATAGGATATTACCGTCAACTTTGCGGGATTAGTCAATAGCACAGGTCAAGTCCTCGACGTTCGACAGTGCCAAGACACAATACGCTCTTCAGTGAACTTCAAGAATGTAAATTGTGTCAGATACAACTTATGAGAGTGTGAAGACATGAAGAGGTGCTGATAACCTCCAACACCCACTTTTCCGGCTTCGATGTCACCTTTCTTTTCACCAACAACCCCGTAGACGAAACTATAGTTATCATTTGCAACAAAGTTTTTGACGGGACCGACCTATTCCATAACATGGACAAACCTGCTTTTAGAGCTTTCCTTAGTCTCGCCGTTAAAGATTCCTTCTTCATGTATAACAATAGACTGTACAAACAAATAGATGGGGTCTCCATGGGAAGCCCACTCAGTCTGTCATTACCAAGCAAATATCTTCCTATGCCATCATGATACCCTTTGGATTAACGATTGCCCAAATGACTTCAAACCGATCCACTATAGTCGTTATGTAGATGACACCTTCCTATTATTTAAGAATCAAACAGATTCTGAGTTATATCTGGATTATCTAAATACTAAACATCAAAATATCATGTTCACTGCCGAAAACCAATCAGAAAATTCTTTAGCTTTCTTAGATGTTTAAGTGTTACTGGGGTTTACAGAAAACCCACGTTCTTGGGCCGCGGGACAAGTTTTTAGTCACTGCTACAATCAATTTAAAATCAATGCTATAAAAACGCTACGATTTCGAGCATACCAATTGTCCTCCTCCTACTTTACCTTCTCAAACGAAATTCACTTTCTCCGAACTTTCTTAAAAAATAACTGTTATCCGCACCATCTATTGGACCACTACTGCAAATTATTCCTAGACAAGCTGTTCGATCTCGGAATTAGCAAACTCTTTGTCCCTAAATTAGACCTCTTTCAATCGCTTCCGTACTACAACAAAGCCTCTGTTAGTGCAGAGAACACAGTGAAAACGTTCCTCTCTGAAGCTTACCCACATATAAACTTTAAATTTTCATACAAAAACACATTTACCATAGGGTCCTACTTTAAAATTAAAGACAAACTAACCACAGAGCTTGTGTCAAGTGTTATCTACGGATTCAAATGCAGAGGATGCAATGCCTCGTACATTGGTAGCACTGGACATTTCAAAGCCCGCATTAACTAACATTTAGGTGTATCCAGCTGAACAGGTTTTCCACCTGCAAAGCCCTCACATTCAGCTCCCCGCTTGCATGCTGAGCAAAACGACCAACCCATCAGCATAAATGACTTCTCAATCATTGACTCTTCTAATCCAATAGAACTCACATCATCAGAATCCCTTTTATATCCATAGAACAAGACCTAGCCTCAACTTTATGACCTCAGCTGTACCTCTTCACACTATCCATGTCTAATTAGCTCCACATCAGCCGACTGTACAGGAGCTGACATCCGGCCTTCTCTCACTACTCTGTTCATTTGCTTTTTAGACTATAGCCCATGACTGACCTTTTCCTCCGACTGTACACGTTCTTTTCTCTCCGCATCCTATATCGCTAGACCCTTATACAAGGACCCCCCCCCCCCAGCGCACTACGCTCATTAGCCTTTTAGATCTACCCCTGATAGTATCAGCCTAGACCTTGCTGAATTGAAATAAAATTAGTTCTTTTAAATTCCTTTAATTTTTTTTTAACTTTATTTCTGTTGATAGGAGATCAAAAATCCCGAAACGGTGAATTTTAGTTTACCGTCGACTTTCTATTCATTATAGTTCGATTGCATCCATGATACGGAAGATGAAGTCGCCATCGGTTGTGTGCACGTTAAATTTAAAGGTGATACACCTAATACAATTGGACAGTACGTCACATATACATTTCCTTTGCGCACCGGCAGTGTTAAATATAGCTTTCAAAGCAAAGGAGCTGGTGTTGGTGACCCACACGGCTAGCTAAATAGCACGTGATTTGCGAAAGGAAAAAAAATTGTGATAACGATCCAACGGGTCACGGACAGCTTGGTATACTATATAACTCGATAATATTTGTTCATTACTGCAGAATTTCCAGGGGTCCAACCTGAAATGCCCTGCAAAACCGAGAAATTTTTACGGGTGCAGCTAGTAAAACATAAATGATGTTCCTGAATGAATTCCAAGTTCAACAACGTCTCCTGACATGACTCCCCTAAATTTCTTCCTCTGGAAAGGTTTCAATCACTGCGTGTACGAATTGCCAGCTGCAACCGACAATCCCACCAATAGAAGTGTTGGAGTCTCTTAGCTGTAACGCTGGCGGAAACTCTTGTTCTGTTACAGAGAGTAATCGCTCAAAGAGCCGGCATTTCAGAGTAAATACGTCCATTAGAATCAGCTACATGGTGAAGACCCGTTGTAAATTATCATAAGTTTATTTCATGTCAGTAGTATAACTTTGATTGTTATCCATTTCGGTGTCTAGTATGGATTAAAAACAGGAACAAAATTGCTCGGAGACCAACGCTGCATCCTACAATGACCAATGTACTTCATGAAAGACGCACTAAGTAATACTCTTCCTGAGAGAAGCCGACGAAATATTTAGTCCTTGCAGGGCTAAATTTTAAGCCCTTGCTACTTTTTCCTGAAAAATATTGACCATACTATTATGTACAGAGCACAAAACGATGGTTTTCTTAATTCATGTACTCGTGTGTTATTTTGTAGACTAATTTGAAAAGAATCCATGCGATCGAATTATTGGCATTATGCCGGAATCCACTAACCTTATTCCATGAAAGAGACTCCAGACAGATTCCATAGAAACTTGAGAACGCACATTATTTTGATTACTGTACAAAGCGTAAACTGAGCATCGCCACGTGATTAGGTAAGTTATCCATCCTACGACTATGTTATCACAGCACAATACAAGGGAGTAGCGTAACTTCTAAGGGGTAAATTGTCACCGAAGGACGGGGTCCAACGGCTTTATGTCGCTACAGTCAATCACTGTGATTGGCTATTGCAGACCTGCCGTGACGTAATCCAAGACGTTACATTTAGGAGCCGGTCAGACTAAAATTTCGAACAAGAAAGATAATAGTTATCCCATTATAATTTTGTTTTGTATTCCATTTTAATATCTCACAGCTTACTTCCTTCATTATTCGTTGAACAGCTATAGCGTACAGGCTATAGAGCACTTTAAATCCGCAACTTGAACTATAACTATATTGATATCATGTATTGAGCTCATTAAATAAACTAGTACTACTATAATAGTTCAATTGATAAATTTTTACAAAATGCCAATATGGTGCACAGCTAATTCACTACTAGATATTGTTAGTAGTCCATTAGAGAAGTGCAGTGATACACAAACATATCAGTCGGAAATGCATAGTTTTAAAGATATATGACTTTGAAGTTTCTATTGTTTTTCTATGAGAGAAGATAGCCGGCGTCGTTAGAGGCTATGGTCCTGGGCTACTGCCTTCACTATACTGTTGTGTCATGTTGGGTCACCTTCAAGAGAGAATTCCCGAGGTAACCTTAGCGTTAGTTAATCCTTTCTCTCATGAATTAAGCCGTCTGTCTCGTTGAAACAGCACTACCGTCAGTCGATATTCTTCTGTATTTGACATGCTGTAGACAGACCACGCTGTGACAGAAAGGGTTAACCCTTCCGGACTTCTTTGGTTCGTAGTATCAGAGTGGGTAGAGCTCTACCCTCGTTGTCACGAGGTCCAAGGTTCGTTATCTAGCTCTGGGAGGCATAAGATAGGTCATGGCGTCAGGTTAATCATCTTATGTTGCGAGGATTGTGCCTCAAGAGGACCCAAAAGGTACCTCAAAGCCGTGCGCAGGCGAGCGACATCTTCGCTGATTTCGACGGAACACTATTGTTGGAGTTATCCAGCTTGCTGCAATATGTTAATCCACACGCAGCAGATAAAGGAGCAGGCAGTAGCAATGTCTAGGGTAAAATCATGACAAGTTGCATAGAAAGCATAAATGCTGTAGGTATTATAGGTGTTATTTATTGAGTTGTGTTGCTCGTTTACAAGCCGTTTTATTTATTTATTTATTTATTTATTTAGTCATTCATTCACTGTGCATAGTCGTCAGCCGTACCATCGCACGCCTCTTGAAAAGCGCATTACTGATCACCTGAGAATGCATCAGCTCATTTTTGACACTGAGTACTGATGTCGAAAGAAAAAAAAAGCTTCTTAACAAACCTTCTTGATTTTTTTAATTTTGCGGAAATTAGAGATGAAGAAAAGGCTGTGGACCTCGTGTAGCTAGACTTCCAAAAGGCTTTTGAGAAAGTCCCTATCATCGGTTCATAAAAAATTAAAAAAAATCGGAAGCCCATGGCATCCAGGGAGACTATTCACAATGGACCCGTGCATGGCTTACGGGTCGGCAATAGTGAGTGAAGCTTGAAGGAGAGCAGCATGAGGGAGCAGCGTGCTTATGTTCGCAGCTCTCAATCCTTGTCTTGCTGGTTTGATGCCAATCCTGACATCCGTCCTCTTTGCTGATCTATAGGTGTGCGCTGACTCGGGAGTTGTGTGCATGCACTGTGCCGTGGTGGAACTTGCCTTCCTCAGAGATGAGGAGTGTGGGGGAAGGGTCACAAATCATTTTAATCTTCCATCAAATTGGCGCCGTAGTTCTTGATGACCCGTGGTCGACTGCAGCCGCACTTACTCCTCTGGGGTCAGTGGGCCTATGTCCTCAGCACAAACTAGTGGATGTCGGTTTCCCAGCTGAGGGTGCGGCCAGATTTGATTTTACTTTTACGTTATGAGTGACTGGACGCAGGTATCATCTGGAGTTCCTCTACGTAGAGTGCTTGGCCCACTTCCGGTCATAATTTAAATCAATGATCTCGATTTTAATATATATTGTAAAATCAGTAAATTTACGGATGATACTAAACTATGTCGTCCTGCCAGAATACCTGCCAGGTGTTCTTAACCAACTGATGACTGATGTTTCTGATCTGGTTGGAGTCTCAGTGGTGTCTCCCCTTGGTTCCTCGGACCATGGTGCCCTATCTGCGACGCTGCAGGTTCGTCAGCGGGTCCCCAGAGTCACTGTTAGGCGTGAAATATTTTTGAAGGCCAGAGTGAATTGGGATGCTGTCTCTGGTGCAATCCTTGCGCTACTTTTGGGTGTAGTGAGAGAGTCTACTGATCCTGGGTCTACTTTGGATCGGCTTCTCTCTGACATGGTGAGCGCTTATGTCTCTTCCCGCTTCATATATATATTATAACGGTTAGAAAGGGCGATGAGCCCTGATTTGATGATGCCTGTAGGAGGGCGCACCAGTTAAAGCGGGAGGCATAAGCCCGTTGGCGTACTAGCCGGTCTGCTGTCGACTTTCAGCTTCTCAGGGAACAGCGGCGTCGGGCTGGTTCTACTTATGAGAAAGCTGAGAGGGGGCACAATTTGAGGTCCAGGGAGTTGTTAGCCTCGTCTGTTAGCCCACATAGGTGGTGGTCCACCTTGAAGAGCGCTGTGCTTGGTGTGAGCTCTTCTGTGCCTCCTTTAATTGGTACTGGTGGTGATCTTGTTGCAGACCCCGCTGTCAAGGAGGACATTTTGTTGCGCTACTTTGATAGGAAGCAGAGCCTTGACCGGGTGCGCATTCCTTTAGCATGTGATCCCGAACCGAGGTTCTCCAGTTTTGCTTTCAGATCCTCTGAAGTGCACCGCCTTCTTCTTGACCTGGACCCCTATGGGGGCACTGATCCATCGGGTATGTTTCCTTTTTTTCTTCGGAGGGTGGCTGGTGTGCTCACAGCCCCGCTTGCTTCCGTATTCCGTCGAATGCTGCGGCTGAGCTCTTTTCTGGAGTGCTTGCGTGTTGCCAATGTGACGCCTGTTCCGACGGGCTCAATTTCATCCCGTACCTCTGATTATAGACCCATCTCGATCACACCCGTTTTGTCGAAAATTTATGAGAGGTTGGTTGCGTCGAGATTGGGTTGTTTTCTTGAAAAGCAGGGTGTCCTTCCCCCTACACAGTACGGTTTCCGTAAGGGCTTGGGAACCTGTGCTGCTCTGCTTCACATTTCTCATGTGTTGCAGCTGGCTCTTGATGGGGGTCATGAGGCAAGGTTGGTACAGCCTGACCTTAGTTCAGCATTTGATCGCGTGAATCACCTTGGGCTGCTCCATAAGCTGAGATTAATGGGTATTGGTGGTTCAGTTCTCGCGGTAATTAGTCAATTTTTATCTGACAGACGTCAATGTGTAGTTGTTGA
>LQNS02278094.1:64937592-64952263 GCA_001587735.2 Parhyale hawaiensis | reverse complement strand
GTAAACAGGAAGACGTAAGGATACTAGTGCACCCACCCTCCAAATATACTGGCAGGTAACTTCATTGACCGCACTCTTCACTGTTTATTATTGTGACAGTAATAATTACCTCCACCAAGGAGGGTATGTCTTCATCGAGTTTGTCTGTAGATTAGTCTGTCACCACAATAACTCAAGGAGTTATGTACGGATACTTATGAAATTTACGGGGATTCTTATGTACGTTATGAGTAACAACTGAGTAACTTTTGGTGAAGATCCATTCAACCGTTTGTTTGTTTGTTTGTTTGCCTCGCTGTTTTGGCAGCATATATAACTCAAAAAGTTATAGACGGATCTTATTGAAATTTTCAAGAATTGTTGGAGTTGTTACTAGGAGCAAATGACCATTTTTTTATGTTTGTCTGTCTCTATGTTGGTCAGTATCATAACTCAGAAAGTTATGGACGGATCTACACAAAATTTGTAGAATTGTTAGAAATGTTAAAAGACACAAGTTACTAAACTCGGGTGATGATCTTCTTTTGTGTGTTTGACTAATGTTTATCAAAATGTTTATCTCAGCATAATTGAAATAGTTATGGACGGATATTGATCAATTTACAGGAATCGTAAGACGAGCTAAAAGGCACAAATGACCAAATTTTGGTGTTGATCGGTTCGTCCATTTGTGTGTTTGACTAATGTTTGTCATAACATAACTCAACGAGTTGTAGTCGGATCTTCAATAAATTTACAGATGCTCTTATTTACTATCAGTAGTCACAAGTGAATCATCATCAGGAAGTTTAGAAACATCGAAACTGATCTTAAAATGATGGATGGATATGCTCAAATATTGTATCATAGATAGCTACTCAAAAAATGAGCATTCCTTTACATTTATCATTTCAGAATGAAAAATTTTGCGGAGCTTGTAATATCATTGAGCGTAGGGGATTACTCATGAATATATGGACTTTAATAATCTTAAATCAACGGGAGAGCATTTTGACAGGATGTTAAAATTATCAAATAAAACTTGATGGCCCGTGTCAGTAAAATGATGAAAAATTTTACTGCTTGATTGACAGCATCTTTGCCCTGAACGGTGAGAAATTCCCTGATGCTGTGAAATTCTCACTTTGATTTGTTTCGTCGTTTTTCCAATGAACGAGGCAGAGCACTCTCTGCTCTAATATTTGTAAACAACTGAAGACACAAGTGAAAGTGGGAGCACATATTTAAATTTAAGGTAAGAACCTACAGAAACACTTGGTCTTACTATTACTCTCACATTAATTTGGGGTTTATGCCTATGGCTTATTTTTTATTCGATCTTTTGGTTTTATTCATAAATATTGGTTTAAGCAGACAAAAAAAAATATGGTTTATTTTCTATTCGATCTTTTGGTTTTGTTCATAAATATTGCGAAATAAACAGTTTTACTTCTAGAAATTATTAAATTTTTTGTACACAACTGAAGGGATTAGTTAATGTGTTTCTATTTAGGAATCCTTTTGACTGTTAGGACAGTTAAAAACCTCTAACTTGAAGGTTTCAATACTCTCTGCCATGGCAACTTCACATGGCAACGAGTTCCACAAAGACGCGTGCCGGCAACTGGACTATCCTCCGTGCCTCGGTAACGAACTGCCTTTGGAACAGTTACAGTGGGTGCCCACGTTTTCCCAGTTCGGGAGCCAGAATGAACAGGCGAATGGTAGGTAGGTATATGCGAGACTCGCCGTGAAGAATTTTTCCTGTATTTAATCAAGTCTACTTTAATAACCTGCCCAGGCAGTCGGAGTATTGGAGGTTCTTAAAGCCCCTAATGTTTCTGGTTCACATCCTTTGAACAGACTCTAACAAACGCATGTCTCCACTGTAACCAGAATTCCAAAAAACGGGAAGAAAACTCGATCAGAGGTCTGATATGGCTGATGTACAGTGGCATCATAAATGCCGCTTGCCTACAGAGAGTGGCTCTCAGAATATTATTAGCCAGACCATTAGCTTTATTAGTAAGTACTCAAATTTGAGGGTGGATTTCTGAAGATTTCCACTATGTAGAATTCCTAGGTCAACATGTGAATTAGAGAGTTCTATTGGTGACCTCTCTAGGTAGTAATGAATGTAAGGACCTAACTCTTACCAGGGGAGATACGGTAGCCTCTTTGAAAACTGATTGCCAGATATTTAGCTGCATTCATCCGCAGTCCCCATGACTTTTGCAGTACCTATGCTAGCATTCAGAACATCAATGTCTCTCTGCAAAGATTGCACACCCAGCAGCAGTTCAGAAACGGACCTTACTGGACCTCCATGTAGATTTTCAGTTGATCAGCAACGATCTTACAGAGCATTGGAGGACACCCACCATGTGAATAACGTAGACAAAGAACAGTACCGGGCCCAGTACTGATCCCTGGGGGGCACCACTCAGAACATCCCGGCAGCCACTCACACGGCCAATCGTAACGTGCATACTATACTGCATAGTTCTCCCAGCCAGAAAGCCCCTAAGCCTGGCCAGCAGGGGGTTTTGAACCCCTCCGCTCTGAAGTTTCTCAAGTAAGAGTACATGATTCACAACGTCAAAAGCCTTGGCGAAGTCAAAGAGAATCAACTCCACTACCATACTCTTGTCTAAGTCAGCAGTGATTTCATCATAGGCCACAATCAGCTGGTCCTCAACAGATCTACCCTTTCTTAAGCCAAACTGATTATCTGACAGGATGCCATTGCTCTCAAAGTAGTAAGGTACAGAGCTGACCAACAATAATTAGCCTCTCCAGGATTTTACACGCAACAGATGCAAAGCTGACAGGCCTGTTGTTTAGAGCCTCAGTCCTCGATCCTTTTTTGAAGATCGGTAGCACATTGGATAACGTCCAATTCACAGGGAGGATCCCAGACTGCAGATACCTCTGGAAGATGATGTAGGTACAGCGACCGGGAGAGCTACTGAGCGCACCGCATGTGAAAGAGTGGGGGCATAGGGTTTGGGCCCGCTCATACGAGACGATTCATCCAGGTTGAGCAAAATTTGCTAAACCTGTTCTGGAGATATGACCACCTCCCCAAAAGATGTTGTTCACATCTGATTAGGAGCAGGAGCGGTCAATGTATGGCGATAAATGCAGTGGCAAAGGCATCAACTAACAGCTGAGCCATCTCCCACTCGTCAGTCACACCACTCCACCAACTCGACTTTAAGGGTCCCACAGACACTTTGCCAATTTTTTCGCCCTAAGATAAGCATGCAGAGCTTTCCTCACGCTTCTCTGCGAAATAGTTACCTTGATTATCTTGCTATGTTTCTCCGTCCTTGGGAACAAGCCCCTTTTTGTTTGGTGGGAGTTACCGCCCACTTTTCACATGAAGTAGTTAACTTTTGATGAGAATATTTTATTTGTGTCTGCCGGTGCCTTTCGCCTGCCTTTTTTCACCTTTCAGGTAGTCATATCAGATCTATCAAAAGTGTTCTTACCTCTTTTTAGCAGTGACTGGGAAATATGAGCTCTTTTGCTAAATTATGGTCGCTATTTATGCAAAGTTAAATATTAAATGAAGTCTTTTTTTAAGAAGCTTGCGTATCAACTAAATTTAGGACACGGTTGAGCGCATTTCACTAAAGATGAAATCTAAGATAAAATGGAGCCTTAAAACCACGTGTATGTAAATTAAGAAGATTGCTTTGTACTTGGCAACTGCTTAATTGAGAACACTACCCATAAGCACATAAACTGCGAAACGTTCCTGAAAACCCTTCTCATTACGTTGCCTTGAGCTCGGCTTGTCTTTGGCCTGCCCATTGCCTAAAATATCAGAAATGTGTAACCCTACCAGGACTAACTAAAATATCAATTTCTAGAGGAAGAACATTAGTAGAAGCATCATATAGGAAAGTCGCTGGTGCTGATAGGGTTAAAATGCTGACTAAGCGACGTTATAAAAGCGGGATCGTTTACGGTTCTCACTTCTAAGGTTATGCCAGCTTAACTCAGACGAAGTTAGACGTTTCAGCATTTAATATTGCGATAGAGGTTTGTGCTACTCAACATCAGTATCAAACGTTAATTCTGGAACGTTTCGTATCTGGTGCTCTCGTGGATAGCGGCCTTACCCCTTTTCACTTGTGATGATGCTTCTAACAAACAGTCTCATAATTGCATTAATTGCTAAACATTTTGGTTCATTCAGCGGTGTTGCAAAGGAGCTGTCATTCTCACCCCTGTATGAGGCATCATTTGACACCTGCATGCTTGAGAAACAAAGGTACATATGGGAATTACCCATGGCTGCCGAACTAATTCTATTTCCGAACAGTTATATTTGATAGGTGAAAGTAATAATCCCATCAAATAATTACGGTTTGTTCGGAAATAGTTAGTTCGGCAATTGGGTAATTTCCCTATGGCCTTCGGCTGCGAATGAAAAACGCTGACGAGTCGCATGCTAATCACTTCGATTCCAGTTGCTTCCTTGTAGCAGATTAATTCCTGTAATGGATATTTGGTGTAGAATATTATTCATATGTTTGTAACATACATCTGTATTACAATAAAAATAATGCTTAGACCTATGCGTTGTTTTTATTTATGTTTTGTATGCATTTGTTCAATTGCAAGAGATGCAGAATCTGATGCCTCTTCTCAGTTTGTTTTGCTATATCGACAAACGAAATTAGAAAATTTTATTAATTTTGCCTGTTGTATTGTACAAGTAGCAGCGTTGTGAAATCAATTACCTCCTTGCCATTTCCGTTCAGTTAGTCAACCATACGTGATAAATTTTGAGAGGAATTCGGATAATTAGCAATGGGTTACCTTTCCTCTGTATCCACTCTAATGGAGGACTCAGGTTTACAGGCAAAGCTTCAGTTCCACTGCAGAACGAAGACAGATGTTGTTTGCTGCCGTTTCCCTATAGCTCATGAGGAGAAGGGGAAGGATGAAAGGTATGAATCGAACCATCATCGACATCCTGAGAGCTTTCAATGCCGTACATCAATTAATTAACCCGTAGCTACCTACTCAGAGTCTGTCATCTAAGAAGGGCACCCTATCTGCAGGTGAGGCAACGCAGCAATAAGCCTTCCAATAAGCCTTCAATGGTATCTCTACCTGTTTTGATGAATGTACGGCGAGGTGTACATTGAACTCTACTTTTGCTGGGAAATCTCGAGAAGCACCGACCGCGGGCGGGTTAGGTATGATATAATTTTGCAATGTCAATTAGTGTATCAATTGTTAATTTAAAAGTAGTCCAGTAACGGCAAGGCCGTCAGATGGGGTAGGTGGCGAAACCAATCCGGCATGCTCATGAAGTTCCACTTTGTAACGATTCTCACAAAGGAGCCATTGATATTTCAACTTAATATTTTTTAATTTATGGAAATATTCACAAAAATCATTCTGGGATTAGCTGGAAATGTTGGAACATGTAAGTAAGCAAGCTAGCATTTGGACATACCTACCGGTATTAGGTTGGTAGCTAACTATCTTTTCCTGAGAATGAAAAAAATCAGGAGCCACCATGAGAAGCCTACAGTCACTGCTGGAAAAGTAGTGATGATCTTGGTGTGCCTTCAAAGACTCACTGAGTAGGGATTGATTCTGGATAATTTTCGGCAATGTCCACGCCATGGGAGATCCGAAATATTCTTCCGAAAAACCAGCAAGCTTTAGGGAGTCAGACACTTACTGGGTCATTTGAATGTTGAATTCCCGCAGCAGCCGTTTTCGAGACAACGGGGCGACAAATTGATTCTTTTTTTCAAACGAAAAAATTCTAGTCACGTAATGCACTTAATGTCAATGCAAGCGGAGGGCCAATCTTTGGTGTTGGTCGAATGGTAGAGGAAGCATATTAAGTGCTCCCATTGAGGTAGTCATGTAGGTATAAGGATCGTCTTCAAATTCTGAGAGACAATTGAATAACTGTCTGCTCATATTTGTTTATGCTTCTAGCTTTTCTCACATTTGAGGTAATTACCTTTTGTATTAATTGATGCCAGTAGTTGACCGATTCAAAAGATTGACACTTCATCAGTTACTGGTTGGAGCTCAGCAGGAGGATGCTAATGCTTGACTGAAAAGAAATGAGCAATGTTTACCTTTATCGATATCTGAAAACTTAGACTAAGATCAAGCAACAATGTGAAAGCTTTGGCTATTTATCTATCATTCATAGCGGAGTCACTAGCATAAGAAACTAGAGCGTCTCGTGGCGTAAGACCATTACCCACGGTGAGAGCAAAGATCATCGCCGTCATTTTTTTATGGCCAGCTAATCTTAGTTTTTTTTTGGCATCAGTCACATCGCGGGCAACCTATCAAAAAATTATGAAGATTGCTCAGTTCCTTCCACCACGTATTGGGTGGACAGATAAATATATTTACAAATAAATGCACTTAAATCTTCAACGAAAACATCATCACGTCTCTCACTTTGTTCGCCGGTGATGATAAAGTAGTGTCAGTGGAGCTTGCTCTCCATTATTGCTGTCTATACTGCGTGCACTTATCTCTCATAAAGTATAGGGATACGGTACCGTACCGCATCTATAAATCACAGTCTGTACCAAAATTGAAAATATTATATATTACAAACATGGTAAATTGGCAGAGCTTTAGTGATTGAGCTAGGAAAAAAAATCAAGTGTACCGATCCTAAATCTCAATTGAGCAAGAGTAAACGTCGCTTATTCAAGGCGCCAGTAGTCATTCATTTGTATTCATACAAAACAGTCACTGATAAAAATGTTTGGTTGCAAATAGAAAGAAACAAAGTTCTTTTAGTACCTACTCCCAGTGTTTCTTTAATACAGCAATATTAAGCAGTTATCCCGGAACTTATTTATAGAAGACAATGTCTGGTACTCGACTCTCACAGCCCTCAATGTGAACTGGGCTCTAGCAGAATTAGAGAAGTGGCGGCGTGAGTGGGTTGGAGGAGGAGGCTTGCGCTGTTATTATTCTTATTATTATTAAGACTTCACTCACGGACCGCCACATGCAGGTAGTACAACCCAAATGAAGCAGTTTGCAACACCGGGAAGCCCGAAACGCTGCTGAAAAAATCCACCAAAAAGCCATTAACAGCTGACTTAAATGTTTCCAGGCCAACACCACTGAAAGCCGATGCCGGCAGTGAATTCCAAACCTCAACAGACCAGGGCACGAATCACCGACTGAACTGACAAGTTCTGCATCTAACAGTCTTCAACGTGAAGGATTGTGCGTCAATCGCAACACGTGTAATCCTCCTTGAGACCTTGGGGGCCGGGACAGAAGAATATAACCAATGTCTTTAATTGTTGTGCACCTTATAAAACATACAGAGTCCAGCCACCTCTCTCCTATGGGACAGATTCACAAGATCATTTTCTGCGCCCGGCCTGTTGGCTGACCTAGCAAGTCGGTTCAGCTGACGTCATTGGTGTTATATGACTTGCCTCGCACTGCTACTCTTAGTTTAAAATTTCTACATGCATTCCGCTTCCCGTATGAATGTATAAATCAATGTTATCGTCAATTTTTCAAATCCATCGTAATGTTGCTTGCCGGTACAAGGGCATATTAACAGTACTCACCGCCGGCTTTGATGTTTTAATTCAAAGATTCTCTGTCCTACTACATTCCTTTTGGAAAGAGCCTTGGTGTTAGGGTTTATAACACTAAATATATGCATTAAAGCATTACATGATGCGATATGAATCAAAACTATTACATAACTCAGATGCTGGCCTCAATCATTCGCGAGTCGAAGGTAAACGAAACCGAAAATGAATTTTTCTGCTTCCTTTATTATGATGCCGCATGCTGTTTGTCTAAGAGAATGTGTTTTATTTTCTTCGCCCGTTCCTGTTCTCACCTCCTGGCTGTGGCGATAAGCTCTAGGTCTGAACTAACACGGAAAATAATAACCAATTCTGGCCCGGGCCATGACCCAAGGAGCAGCCATAGGGAAATGAGCTTCTTGAGGAGCCAGAGAGGCGGAGGAGGCAACGGTGGCAGCCATCCGCTGCACTTCCGCCCGCAAGTTTTGTAGGCCATATTTAGTCAGGTTCGCCCATCTTGCGTTGCGGGGAGTCGCACCCCATGGACCTTTTAGGTAACTTTATATTCCTAGTTAGGCCTCCAGCATAGCGTTCTTTCGTACTTGCGTTGCTTTCTTTAATTTTTTTACCTAACGCTATTGATATCTCGTTTAATTCTTTGTTTCCCGGCTTACTGCACCAGTACGCTTTAATCTAGGGGGAACATGTTCGTGCATGGGTCATGAGCCGATTTCGTCAAGAGGGGTGATTCGTCACCTTGGTATGGGCCCTCCGTCGCCGTAGGCATCTTGGCTGTATATGAGGTCATAACTCATATCCACTGTGAATAAACTGGGCCCAGTGCGGTGTTGTCTGAGGCGCATGTGTTCTGAAACGTTCAGTTTGTTGTATAAAATGGGCCCCTGCCGAGCCCCAAGAGGACCGCACGTGGGTCACTAGTTTGAATCGACATAGGTATGCTCTAGGATAAGGATATTTAGGTCCGTTCATTATGTCTCGGGACGTCGCTCCTTAATTAGTACCCTTTATATACAGTACATTACTTCACTAGAAGTCTCAATAATTGAGGCTTCATGGTATCTGTATTTTTTTTTCATGTCCGCAGTGCTTCCTTCTGTTTGTCCTACATCTGCTGACGTTCTTTATGCTGTTCTTCCTCTTCCTTCTTGACTCGCTGCAGAGTTGTGCATTCATCCTGCGTGACAACACTGTGGTGAATAAGTTCCACGTTTTTATTGGCTGTATGGAAACGTTCACATGGTGCCTCTGCACTTGCTGCCAAGGTTCCCTATACACTGCGACCCACGGCATTAGCCCAACAATTTTTTTTATTGATTTTTCATTCAAAACCTTCTGTCTGATGATAATTATGTTTTCATATGGCAACACTGTGTGCTTAGTTCATCTGGCAATATTTGATCACATTCTGAAGAGGTTGGTTGCAGAACATTCCTTTGTTTAATAGATATACTGTGAGCCACGCTATTAGTTCAATTAAATAATATTTAAAATGGGACGTGCTAAGGAGCTAACAGACAAAGGGATGCAAACCATTATCAAGGAAACGGCCAAGAAGGCCTCATGTGCGTCTATTGCCAGGATTTTAGGCCGCCATGTTAGAACAATTCAACGCTTTTTGAGGGATGCTTCCAATCGGAAGACACGGTCTGATAAAGGTAAAATAAGAGCTATGAACCCGCGGGATATCAGAAAAATTAATCGTGAAGTCTTCAAAAAGCCGGGAAGCACAAGCAAAACAATTTTTGAAAACTCTGGTCTGAATGAAGTGCCAAAAACTACGTGAAACCGAATCTTGGGGACTGCTACAAGTGTGAAATCTCCCGTAAAAAAGCCTCCATTGACACAAAGGCACATGCTTCTGAGAGTTGAATGGGCTAGGTCTTGTATGAAACAGGATATGGAGTGTGTTTTATTCACAGATGAGATCAGGGTGGCTCTCGATGGCCCTGGCGGATGGTCTAAAGGATGGGTTGGATTTGAGGGCAAGCTCCACCATCGTTTTCCCTGCCATCAAAGCGGTGGTGGTGTTATGTTGTGGGCTGGGATTATGACTGATAAATTTGTAGGTCCAACAATGATCCGTGAAGGAGTTAAAATCAATTCTGCTAATTATTGCGCCCTACTCGATGAATGTCTTGTTCCTTGGCTTGACGACCAGACTTTGGATCTTCGCAAAAAGCTGGTTTTTATGCAAGACAATGCACCCTCCCATTCAGCAAGAGATACAAAGAATACATTGCTTCTTCGGGGTTCAAAAACCAGAATTTGATGGTGTGGCCACCCAGTTCTCCAGATTTGAACCCAATTGAAAATCTGTGGTCTATCATCCAGCGCAAAATTTATACAGAGGGTAAGCAGTTTTCTTCGAAAGGAGAATTGTGGGAGGCCACACAAGTCGCTGCAAGATCCATCGATGGTACCGTACTGCTATTAAGAAATTGACTCATTCCGTTAATGACCGTATTTTGAGGTCATAAAACTTAATGGCCGTTACATTAATAAATGAACTTATTGTCTCTTGTTTATATTACCTTGTTTGCTGTTGCAATATGCTCCACGTATTTTTGAAGTATTATTTAGTAATTAATAAATAAACTTATCGTTAATATATGTTTTATTAATCGTATTTAACTAATTTTGATACCCGACACTAATATCGTGGTTCAGGAAATAGCGGGTGAATAGATAAATATAAGTTTGTAAATGGTATCAAGCAACCAGTTTCTCAAATAATAGGATTATGAACATTGTACATGATTACTCTGCGACAAACAATAGAAATATCAAGTTATATTAACAGGAAATAACAGTTTTAAAGAAAATTCAAATTGGACTAATACCATGGGTGGCACTGTACATGCGTCCACTCGACATCGCAAGCTGTCGCCACAGCCCGCCCAGCGACCCCAGGTGACGGTGATGGTTACGGTCGAGTCGTCGATAGTACAGTAGAGCTATTCTCGCAAGAGGCGGTGAACACTGAGGACTTTATTTATCAGGTGGGGAGCATGCGAGCGATATGGAATCTATCATGTGAAGTGTTTGATAACAGAGTGCAAAAGCGGGATAACAGGAATAAAATAGTTAAAATTCATCCTTGATTTTAATCTTCGACAATTGGCGGCTAAAAACGTTTATGTAAGGAGCACATTATTGAAGGAGACCGTTTGGGTTCTTTGCTCACTAGACGGGTTAAGGCTGTCGTTTGGTCGATGACAGTGAAAGGCCACGATTGAAAAAATATAAACAAATGGCTACAAAAATCTGAACAGTTTTTGTTGGTGTCATCAGACGAGGCGATGCCTGAATGTACGTGCATTGTGATCGAATGTGTGTCTTTCTTAATGAAAATATAAATACAATGTTTTTCGTCAGCTGAACATTTTACTTCAATATATTTATCAACAATTGTTCTTGTACATCTGTTGTTCGCATTTCCTACCATAATTTTTTTCATATTCGAAAGTCATGCATGAGAGCACTCTTTTAATGGTAGCTATACAGTATCCTATGGAACAGTTTCTTAGTCTAGCGAAACAGTGATGCACGGCGGTGAAAAATGAATCCCAAATATAGTTAAGGGATAGAAAGTTGAGGCGGAGTAGGTACTACCCGGCCAAATGGAGAAAAATTAAGAGACAGTGACAGGAAGAGTTGGCCACTGCGGTTGCTTGCATTGACAGAGAAAAATAAATAAAAGTCAAGTACCTCCTCGCCTCTCACTGCAATCAATTTGTTCTTAATTCTATTACGTCAGCTATTCCGTAAATTAGTTGCCATTTAATTGTACAGCATTAAAAAAATAACTGTTCCCTTCCTCTACCGACTCTGAAGAATTTTTTTCAAACTTGACAAGTGGAGTTAAAAAAAAATGAAAAGAAACTCGGCAAGCGTGGCACCATGGGGATGCTATACATTAGTCTTTTTATAGCTATACATGTCAATGTCATGCAGGAATACCAAAGTCGGGTAGAAAGTATAAAAAATACGACTCAACATGTGTAACGAACGATTTAAACTGATAAAAATGACAGGAAATGTATTTGCCCTGCAGTAGTACCGTAGGTACTGGAAAAAGATATCTCGTCCTGGTCTAATTTCGGAAACGTTTTTTATCTTTCCGTGCGATGTCTTATCGTACGTACGTACTTCTCGTAGCGGGTCGCTATAGCCTACTGCCATTTCTATGTAATATCTACGTAAAAACATGTATGATACACTTTTAAATCAGATTTTCAGTTTACAAGCACTTTTCCATAGTTAAAAGGTGTATTCAGGTATAACCATTCGGGGCAAATGGCGATAAGATCATTTTGGGGCAAAAAATGATTTCGGCTTCAGGAGAGTTAGAATCTCTATGGACAAGAAATGAGTGTATAAACTCTTAGCGTATTTATTTGCGGTCATTTCAGTGTTTATATTGCTTTTCTAAGTTAAAAAATGAATGTGTGAAACCAAAATAATTTTTTGCCCCCAAAATGACCTTATCGCCATTTGCCCCGAATGGGACAAAATGTTAAATTTTCATATAAATGAGTAAATAATTAAATAAATTCAGATATACCCGCACTAATAATTTTCAATTTTTCGTGGTGTGTTAAGATATGAATTGTGTAATTATATGACCGTATGTTTTTAAATGATTATAATGTAAAGTTTAAATTTACACACATTGTGCAGAAAAATATTCAATTCAAAGGGCTAATCCCATTTGGATCACTGTACTTCATAATCGACACTGTTCCTGTACAAGAAACTGTCGTTTTAATTGGTCCTTATGCTTTAAGCGTCTCAGCTCGTTATTGAATTTATCTCAACCTCTGATGCCGCAAAAGCTCCAGACCGTCCAGCATAATTTGGACCGTCTAGCAGCTCTTAAACGATGTCTGCTGCTGGGACGCCAAGGATTCTGAAGTACTTGTAGTAGTAGTAGAAATTTTTACTAGCGCTTCAGTGGCACGATTCTGGAAAGGTGTAGCGCTCCCTCCCTTACAATATTCTTGGTCACCCCTGACGCTAAACTGTTAAACGGTTTTGGGTACGGCAAAAAATTGTCGTCAGATACCAATCCATATCATTGGTCGCCCCTGACGCTAAGACCACACTACAGCTTGTGGGTCGACCAAAAACTGTTAGGCAGATAGCAAGCAACTCGACTGCTCTCGCCATGGCCTCGGCACTCAAATTAAAGCATAATCTGGAGGTAGAAGCAGCCTCACGCGCCCTAAAATTGCACAAGTGTCGGAGGAGGAAAAAGCTGTGGTGTGGGGAGCCTGAAAAATTGCTTGGCAGGTGCCCTGAGTGGCGGGAAGAAACCGACCGCAATATTTTCTACCTGTCAAACTGAATGCTAGCTTTTGGAAGCGAGTAGCGAGCGCACCTGACAAGCGGATTTTTATTTCCCCCCTCCCCCTCACGGCCGCTGCAAACGATAGTCTTTTGCCCTGTATTTTCACTTCCCAGCGTTCGAAAGCGTTTTGTGTCTTCGTAAACAACAAGAAAGTGCACTACTGATAGTAGTCTACTTTCTGAGTCGCAAGTCGTTCAAAGTTGGAAATGACGCAAGAACCTGCACTAATGACACTTGCTAAGTCAGCTGACACAACCTACCTTACCTTGATTACCTTGATGATACTTCAGATGAGGTTCAAGTGGCGTTATGCACGCAACCCATCTTGCGCAGAGGTGATGCTCCAGTCCGTGACCAGCGGGGTGGCTAACAGCGAGTTATCACCACAGTTCACGTAACCGCTTACAACAGGTTTATCTGGCACTTTCAGTAAGGATGCGTCCAGTAAGTTTTTAAATTTCACAGTCTCTGTACCGGTGACATTTTGGATGCGACGTGGCATTTTGTTGAATAATCTCGTCCCCCCCCCGGACCGCAAAACTATTAGAATACTTTGTGGCCATTGCGTCACCACCAGTTTTGATCGGAATTCGCACTTCACAAGTACGACCCATACGGTCTTAGTGTCTGGCCTGGATTCTTCCATTGACGTTGACAGTAATGCCTTCTAGAATTTTCCCGACATATATGATCGTAGAGCGCTCGAATCTCCTTTGAATGGAGTACATTTGAAGTTGACCAAGTCTTTCGTGATAGTTTAAATCTTGCATGCCCCGGATTTTGGCAGTAAACGATCGCTGGATCGCCTCAAGGCGCTCTAAGTCTTTCCGTTTGCTTGGCATCCAAAGAGGTGTACAGTATTTAATCCTCGGTAGTATTAGCTGTTTCCATAAGGTGAGCATTGTGTCTGCCTCTCGTAAAGAGAAAGTTCGAAACACCCATCCGCTCCACTTCTTGCAGATAGCAACAACTCGAGCCACGTGATCTTCAAAAATAGAATTATCTTCTATTCTCACCCCAGGATATCTTAAAATTTGCTTTCTCTCGATTTCGCTCCCATCTCTCGTCTTGCATGCAGAACGTAGATTCAGTAAGGGAGAGATTTTTCCGTACCGTAATAGTTCAAATTTTGATTCGTTGAAGGAGATGTTGTTAACCGATGTCCAGTGAAAGATGTTGGTTAGATCTAGTTGCACATTCCGTACGTCTGCCGTTGATTGTACCGCTGCTAATATCCGTGTGTCATCAGCGAACGATGAGGGAACAGCAAACTTGCGTTGGTGCCCAATATCATTTATCATGATGAGGAAGAGTATTGGACCAAGCGCGGTGTCTTGTGGGACTCCACTGAGTACCGGCTGTCGTTTGGACACTTTATTATTTATTATTACACTTTGGGTTCGGTTTTTCAGGAAAGCGTCGATCCATCTTAGACATTTTCCACGGATGCCTATGTTGAAGAGTTTGAGTAATAATATTTCATGATCTACTTTATCGAAGGCTTTGGCAAAATCTACGTATAATATGTCCACATTTTTGCCTTGGCATAGTAGGTCTAGAATAGAGTCATAATGCTCTAGCAACTGCGAGGTGGTTGAACGTTTATGGCGACAGCCGCGTTGATTTGACGTAAGCAGGTTATTGCTCTCCAAATGATGTACAAGGTGTTTCCTAAAGACCCTTTCAAACGTCTTCACTACGTGGCTCGTTAGGGAGACAGGTCTATAGTTGGCGCTGGTCAAGCTATTTCCAG
>LQNS02278094.1:64916470-64927931 GCA_001587735.2 Parhyale hawaiensis | reverse complement strand
ATTCATGACCATCGCTTTGGCGTAGATTCTTCTCCCCCTTCTTTTTTATTTCTCCTTTCCTTTTTCTCTTTCGTCTTCCATTTTTTCTCCTCTCGTTTCTCCATTCCTCTACATCCTACTAGCACATGGCAATAGCTCATAGAAGACCGGGGTGTAAGTCCCGGTGTCTCTTTGGGAATGGGCCTTTTGGTTCGTCTACTGCCGCCAATCTAATCTAATTACACCTGACTTCTCCCTCTGCTGCCACCTGAAGCGACCGTGAACAGGTTATGAGACTGAATACTGTATAGCTTACAAGACAAAAGTTATAACAATGCCTTTGGAATGCTTTATAATAATACGATATTTTTAATGAATTTATTCGGCACTGAAAATATCACGTTATACCTCTTGTCTTTTACTAATTATCATAAAATCCTTCGTCTCTCGAGTCTAGCGTACTACTGGCGGTGTCTATCATTATTCTTCTCTGAAAGTGTTTAATTATCCGGGAGAAAGTTTGAAGAATCTCGGCGAGAGGTTCTTTACGTTTTCCAAAAGGATTTACCCAACAGGAATTGAACTCTAAACTTCAGAGCTAAAGACTTTGTCAAGGAGGCTGCGTCGTCAGATTGATTGCTGCCCAGAAGTTGCCTCCGTTGCGCTGCCGAAGAAAGGCTGCGTGTTCGCTGCTCGTACAGTTCGCTCATACGAGCGATCATACTCGTAAAGTGTGTTTGCTGCTCGTACAGTTCGCTCGTACGAGGGAACACACTCGTACAGTGTGTTCGCTGCTCGTACAGTCAACAAGTTCGGCCAACACGCACGCGAACAGTTCAATCAATTTGGCGCTCCAATACAAGGAGGGCATTTTATTTATTTCATCTTTTGGCGATACAAAGATACAAAGTCGGCGCTCTGACAGGAGCGGACGAGGGGTTTACGCTTCAGTAATTAGGTGTAGCGAAGGACCAATTTTTTATAGGGAACGCGAGGAGTGGGGTACGAAGAGGAAATCTGCGAGCAGGAACGCTCATTGCTAAGCACAGATTCTCGCGGTCTGACTAATTTAAAAAAAATGTATACAATAGAAAATTGTATCCGCCGATCAATTCCGCTTGGCAGCAACTAGGATCTGCCCTAACTAACTGACGATAATTATAATCAAAACCCTGAAGGACGGCAGTCTCTCACGAAAACAAGCCATTCACGAAAGAAAAGAATTATAAAAAAAACACTAAATCGATACTGACGAAGTAGGACCAGCGTAATTCGTAAACGACCTCTCAGACAGTGGTATTCTTACGAGAAATAGACGCTTTCTTGGCTGTAAATTTTGGTTTAAAATGCGACCGTCCAACGGAAAAGACGCATCCCCATACCTGTCAAAATTACTGTAATGTACCCACTTACAAAAGCAATAGTTTTCTTTTATACCCCTGGAAGGTATGAAGACGCGAATAAGAAGTATTGAATAATCCAATATCTAATTCAAACGAAATCGGCCGACGCTTATACGAGGCGTTCTGATAACAGCGCTTACGGCAGTGACAGCCTCATGGTGATGTCCTCCATCACTTCTACGCCTTGGCGATTACTGAAAGTGAAATTGCTGTGGAGGCTGCTACCAGCGGGTCTGTGTGGGTAAGCGTTCATGTGTTGCGACGCTGACAGTTTAGTTAACCCAGAAAGACCCAGCGTTTTCCAAATAATACCTACGTCAGAAATAGTGTTCGTTTTAGGAGAACGTAGTGTATAATGCTGGCAGTAAATAGCTAAAGGAGTTGCCTTTTGCCCAGTGAAATTATTGAAATCTACTTTCGCTATTACGGTGCAGCCATCGTTACCCTGAACGTAGATCTCACAGGAGGGTCCCATACGCGTGTCTGGTAGCGGTCGCTCACCCGTACCTACTTACCATGATGGTACCTTCCAAAACATGCCGAACGCTGGACTGCACAAAGCGTTCCGTAAATAGTGCAGTCTGCGTTCTAACGAATGTTATATATAAGCTTACACACACAATTTTGACTTTGTCAACCACGTTATGGTTTTTGTGCACGTGTAGATGGACAAGTCTTTAGTTATAGTCGGGCCCCTTTCGCTTAAAATTTTGGTAGTGAATACTGAATAATCACTGAATCGAAGCTGTTCTAGTTTTTTTTCTTCTCTTGTTTCCCATCCAAAGATCGAGGCCAGTATTGCTTCGGTGTCTTAACAATTTGTCAGTTCACATCTGAGGAACGAAAGTTCGTGATCACCTCCTCCATGGAGGTTATGTTTTGCCGAGGTTTTTCTGTCATTCCCTTTCTGTCGGCCTGTGAGCGACATACTTCAGAAAGTTATGGACGGGCCTTGAAGTTACTTAGGGATACTGTTTGGAATGTCACGAGCAACAGTTAAATTAATTTTGGTCATGACCCGTTTTTCTGTTCGTGTGTCTTGTCTTTCAGAGACATAAGGGCAATGGTTATGGACAGATCTTCATGAAATTTACAGGAACTGTTAGAAATGTTACCAGAAAGTGGCTATTAAATTTTGATGATGATTCTGAAAAAAAATCCTGGATTGTAGACTATTTCAAAATTTTCGTTAGCACTACGTTGCTTGCGGGAGTCGACCCTGAGTGAGTGCCGTTGTAGTGTGAACTAAATTTGCTTTTAAATTTGCGGAGACATAACTGCACTTCGGTATTTGTTTTATCTCACGAAGGAATTCAAATTGTTAAAAATAATATGCTGTAACTCATTATTTGAAATCAAACTATTTCCTGCTTGCGTTCTTAAATTTAGAATGCCAACTTCCGTTGTCGAATGTCTTAGTATGTTGTTCAGAGGAAGGATGTTTTTCGTCTGACTGAACCTATACAATGGAAGTAATAGAAGAAATGTAAGAGGCCGCATTTTTCGAGGGTCTTAGTCCTCAGTCTATCTAATCTTTTATTTGGAACACGGTGGAATGTTTCTTTCGAATAATGATCTAACGTGCAGTTAGTTGTAAATCAATATAACAAGGTCCACCATGTCTATTAGGTCTCGAACCCAGGTCTCTAATAATTAAGAAGCCGTTCCCGGGTTCGTATTGTGGATACGTACGGTTTGAGGAAGGCTTCGAACTGACGGACTGACGGTCAGACAACTATCGTATCACCTTTGTCAAGGAGGTTATGTTTTCGTCGGGTTTGACTATTTGTCTGTCTGTGATTCTGTTTGTCTGTCCCTTTATCTTTTATTCTGTTCGTCTGTCACCAAGATAACTCAAAATGTTATGGACGGATTTTGTCGAAATTTATAGGGGTTGTTAGGAGGAACAGATGATTAACTTTTGGTGACGATCCGTTCATCGTTTTTTTTGTTTGTCTGTCTCATTTTTTCTAACGCCATAACGCGAAAAGCTATGCGTGGATTTTTATAAAATTCACATGAGTTGCAAAGTATATCACGAAAAGTTATTGACCAAATTTTTACGATGATCTATTTTTCCGTCCGTTATAATATTAGTTTATTGCTGTTTTTAATTTTATGATTGTTAGCACACTAATTCAAAAAGTTATCAATGGATCTTTATGAAATTTACAGGAGTTATTGGCAATCTTAAACGACATAAATGATTAAATTTTGGTGATTATCGGTTGATATGTTTGTGAGTTTGCCTAATGAATGTCAGAATGTTTGTTGGCAGCATAACTCAAGAAATTATGAACGGACCTTCAAGAAAATTACTGAAACTGTATATACTGTTAAAAGGCAGAAATGAATAGTTTTGGTGTTGATACAAAAAATTCATGGTCTCAGAACTACTTTGAATTTTTCGTTACCGTTGCCTTGCTTGGCGGAGGTATTCGCTCGTAAGAGTGCTCTCTAGTTGGTATTGTAAACATATTCTCCAACAGTTACTTGTACTGAAGAGCCTCATGGCATGGGCTCACAACTCTCTCGGTATAATATTGGCGTCATTGATTGGCCGGCAAAATTTGGCTGTCGAGGTTTAACGCGTCCGGCACTTTAGACAGGTGCGCTGGCTTGGGCCCATTGAATTGAGTTGTAGTCCTGAGACTTCCGAAAACGCCAACTTACTAAGTAAAGTGGAAAACATTTTCAGCCATCTCATACCTAAGTAATCGGGTTGTTTCTAGCACCTGCAAAACGTTTCGATGTGGCGAAGCCAACGCTCTTGTCCGAAGTTTTGAAATTCCGGGCACGTCGAGTTTAATAATGAACTGGGTTTAACTTCCCCGTTTCCATCACTGCAAGGTCCCTTCCTCTTCTTCTCTTTCATACCGTTTTTTTATTAATTCTGAAACATCCTAGTCAGATTTTCTTTGGTCGATTTGTAGCTTTAGGTGTATTTACTAAATCTGTCATGTTAATTTGCAATTTTTACGTACATTATTTCATTTTGGGTCATAATATGCACTTCTAGGATCGCTTTGGATGTAGTGTTCGTTCGGCTTCTCGACTAAACAAGCTAATAGATAACTTCGCTGTAGAAATTAGGGTAAAGGTGCAGTAAAACTCAACTGAACTTTCGTATCTATTCCAGGACAGAACACGAACAACTACTGCATAACCACGGCGACGTAAGAGCTTAGAGTTCCTCGTCGTCGTACGTCTGTCTTGTCTACTACAAGAACATAACGTCCCTGTAAAGTTCGGTTGAAATTTCTTGAGCCATACACTACAGGCCAAATCTATGGGGCAGTTTCTAAAAATTCCAATTTCTTGAATACGAAGCATTATATTTAGCTGATTTTTTTTTAGAAATAGAATAGCTAATAGCTAATGAAAAAGCTATTGTCGTTGTCATAACCGCTAGGTATAATTTCACGTATTTTATTTTGAAAAACGAGAAAAAAGTTAAGACATCTAAAATTTACTATTGAAGAACTTGTGGCAAACTCAAAGATGAAGAAGTAAATTTTGCTTAAATGTAACAGTTATAGTTTGAATGGAACGAAAAATGTCTTTTGAATCAGGACGGAGTTTTTCTTTTATCCCAGCTACACACCTGCTTCCCATTCTCCTTCAAGTTTGAGCCGTATAATCGTCAGTGTTCATTTGATTCCTAGCCCTCGCACCTGGTCCCAAAATACCTATACTAAAGGTTTTCAATCTGATTTATAGTAGGACTTTACGGTAGCCCATAAATGACTTCAAAATATTTCTTTGTTGATAGTTCATGACAACTTAGCCTTCTGGCATGGGGCATTACCTTTCATGAAAATAGGATTGCCATCTATTGAGTTTTGTACTGCTGGATTAGCACAATCTTGAAGCATGTTCAAGTACATTTCTGCATTAAGGTATTGTTCAGGCTGATGAAAACAAAGGAGTAATCCCATGGCTGGAAAATATCCCGAACACCATAAAAAAACATTCTACCTCCAAACTTAAAAGTTTTTTTTTTTTTTTTTTTTTTTGTGTACCTAGTGTGTATCCTTTCTCCGGCATGCCTTCTTGCAAATGTTTTCTAATCAGAGCAAAATGAATTAGATTTGCTTTCATCGCTGAAGAAAACCACTGGATGTGCTAATTGGCGCAGGCCAATCTGAGCTATCGATTATTTTTACTGAGAAGAGATTTCTTCACCGGTGATTGTGCTCACTATAGCAACTTCGTTTAAACGTCTACTAACAGTTTTCCTGCAGACATTCAAGTTGTTAGCAGCATTAACTTCTCTTGAAATACTTGCTGCAGATTTGAATCTATTTTTTAGAGAGTGTCCCCTAAAGATTTTATCCTCCTACGGCTGTTTTTTTTCGGTCTAGGTACGGTACTTATTGTTGGTTGATCAGTCAGTATCCCTGTACAATTTTACAATTAAGCTGCCGACAACACTCTTAGACAGTTTCATACTTTCACCCCAGAGGGATATTCTACCTAATCCTCTCCTTGTGAAAATATCTTGGGGTCACACGCCCTGGAGTTTCCTGAGTGTCGTTTCCCCAGAAGATGTGGCATCTGGCCGCAGTTCCTTCTGAGGTAGTTACAGTAGTTATTTTACAATTTTATAAGGTTAAGCATGTTCTCTGTACTTCCCCTTTTGCTCAGTGAGGTGGACCGATTCTAGTGGTAAGCGACACATCCCATGGACCTCCTATACCTGCTCCCGTGTGGAAGCCCATGATAGGGACTGTAGGCACGAGTGTTACTGTCCTCTGCTCTTCTTCTCTTTTCGTCTTTCGTCTCTCGGAGATGCTTCGCACCAGATTGCCCCCCGCTAATACCTAGTAGTGCACAGAGCCAACTGACATTCTCCAGAGGCAATCCGAGATAAAACAGCCTTAGTGTGATAATTACAGTGCCCGTACCTGCACCGGGGCGTCACTTTTTAAGAGGGTAAGGAGGTAAAGCAATGACTGTAACAACAATTTCAGGCTTTCAGCTATCTTAGAATGATATGATTTTCCTTAATCTGCTCAATTATTCGTTTCCTAATGGAGAGAGCAGCTTATTCAACATACCATGATGAAAGGGGATATAATGTTTATAGCCTGAAATTACGAGCTTGTTCTTAACTGCTACAATGCAGAAAATAGGATGGGTAACACGTTACATTTGTCATAGGCCTATACCTGATTATTTTTGTTTTCTGTCACTGATTCTGGGCCACATGTTTTTCAGCATTAAAATTATTTGCTCCTATCTTTTTGCTTATTCTTGAGAAAGAACTGAAATTCATGAAGGATTCACAATCTAAATTACCGTATAATTCTGCGTGTCCCTACGTTAGTTAGTTAGTTAGTTACTTAGTACGACTGTGACGCTTTCATCAGTATTAGATTGGGAGAAACTTCAGGCCTCCTCGAGGTATCCATGATACGAGCTGGAATGGAATCGGTAGGAAAAGGAGTCAAGTATAAATTTTAGCTGCTAATGATCGCAGGTCAGTTAAACAGAAGCTCCACTGCCTGACTTAGAACATTTTGCACACTTCTTGTGCTTGATACGAGTCCGAAGGCACCATTATTGAGGAACAATTCTTATGTTCCGTAGAGTTTCGGCAGGTTCATTTGCTATTAGATATGGGAAAACTATACTGTGCCTAGACAGAAGTATTTGCACAACTTTATTGTTTATGTACTTTAAAAAATTTAGGGACTGCTTTAGGATAATTGAAACGGGAAGTTTATATAACATATATATAATTGAATATTTAAACAGAACAGCCAAATGTACACTTATAACAAGAAAATTTAACACAAACAAAAGTAATGAGGGAAAAAAGTATTTGACCAAAAAAAAAATTATAACATTAGTACTCGGTGGCGTGACCTTTATTGACAATAACAGCGTGGAGACGATTGTTATAGCTGGAAATTAACTTTTCACATTCACTTGCTGGTATTTTTTTCCATTCTTCCATGCAGATAACCTTTAATTCAGTAAGGTTTTCGGAACACCGTTAGCGGACACCAGATTTAAAGACGCCACAAATTTTTTATTGGAAAAAGGTCCGGTGATTTGCTAGGCCATGGAAGAATATTTTTCTTCTTTTGAAACCATTTTTTCGTTAAATTCACAGCATGCTTGGGGTCGTTGTCTTGTTGGAAGGTCCACCTGCGCCGTCAGTAGAATTTTTTGGCACTTGGAAGCATCTTCTTCTCTAATATCTCCCTGTACATGAGACTATTCATCTTGCCATCAATGATATGAAGATCCCCAACACCATGGGCAGTAAAGCAACCCCACATCTTGATGCTGCCCCCTCCATGCTTCACGGTGGGGATGGTGTTCTTGGGGTCATAGGCTGTACCACGTTTCCTCCATACATGCCGAGCTTCGTTTCGGCCAAAAAGATCTATTTTAGTATCGTCAGACCATATAACCCCTTCCCAAAACTCATTTCTTTTGTCCAGGTGGTCTTTGGCAAATGTTAAGCGGCTCTTGACATGTTTTGATGTAAGAAGAGGAGTTTTGCGAGGAGTGTAAGAATGAATGCCAGTACAGTTCAATTCCCTAACAATAGTTTTCTTGCTGACATGCAGTCCCTGAGATGCCAGTTTACTTTGAAGGTCAGCACGATTTGTCATGGGGTCATTAGTCACCTTACGTAGCATGTAGCGCCGAGGACGACCGATTATCTTACGCGGAGCTCCAGCTCTTTGCAGGTTGGAGACCGCCCCAGTCACTTGATGCTTACGGACTATTGCTTCAACCGTTGAAAAAGGAACATTGGCACGTTCTGCTAATACTCTATAAGCTAATCCCTCACCACGAAGTTGAATTATCCGTTTACGAGTAGCTTCAGGGATTTTTTTAACTTTGGGCATTGTAGTGAGAGTGTGCGCGACTTCAGCGAGGTCTAGAGAGGTAATGATTGCGCCGGCTGTGGTTTGATTACATTGTATTTGTTTCGAAATGTTTCGTGAACGTTCTAGAATAATTTCCTAACTAATTTATTCAAATTATACTATTAAATATCAAAGATTCAACATCATATTTATTTTGGTCAAATACTTTTGTCCCTCATTACTTTTACTTGTGTTCAATTTTCTTGTTATAAGTGCACATTTGACTGTTCTGCTCAAATATTCTATTATATATATGTTATATAAATTTCTTGTATTAATTATCCAAAAGCAGTACCTAATTTTTTTAAACTACATAAAAAATAGAGTTGTGCAAATACTTCAGTCTAGCCACTGTATATGACGAAACGGGTCTGAGGTATCACAAAAGAACATTGCTTTTGTTCTGTGAAATTTCCACAGGTACCAGCTAGAACTATTATTTGAGAAAATCTCAGCTAAGTGCAATTCCTACTGTCCAAGAATCGGAAATCTTGAAATGAAAACTCTCCATAGTTTTGGCTAAAGTCGCGAAGGGGTAAAGGGGATCAATCCAGATTTCTGTCAACTTTATTTGAGGACCGATTGTTCTGAAATTTGCACAGTATATCTATCTAATTTTGCAAAAGAAAACACTTTTTGCTCAATTAAATTTTTCGATTTTGGGCTTAGTGTTTGAGAAAATAGGAATTTTTGTTTTTTATTATTTTCTCGGACATTTCAAGAGAATAGAAGTCCGTGAGTTTATACTCTAGAATAAAAACTATGACAGTTTTAGAATCCTTGTAACGTTTTTAATAAAATAGCGATCTCAGATTTTCCATTGTTCTCTTCGTTTTCTTATGATATGCAATTTTCGATCACTAACTGATTGATATAAAAAACAAACTTTTTGGTTTTGAGCTGTGATGAAAAAATTAACGGTAAAAATTGAAAATATCTCTATTAGTTTTTCAGAAATCTTTCAAAAATTCCAAAACTGTCTTCGTTTTTTTTTAGCATGAAAACTAGTTGATTTCTCTTCATTTTTAGGTGAAAAAATTAAGTTCTTCAAAAAAATGAGACAATAATTTTGACTAACTCCCCACCTTTGGGCCTTTTTTTTTGGGGGGGGGGAGGAGGATTATATTGTCCGTAGTCCCTAAAAAATTTCAGACATGAAAGCCCTCTGCAAAACATCCCTTTTTCTAGAAATAATAAAAATAATGATTTTGACCTCCCCCTCTACCCCTTCTTGGGGTTTCTAGTGCTCGTAGTCACATAAAATTTTAAGATGCAATAGCCCAATACCTAAGGACCCTTTTTCATAAAAAAAAATAATTTTGACAAAAATTGCTGGGCTGATCCCCTTAAAGTGACTTGTATGATCTATATTATAATTTGCTAGTCCCTCCGTTAGTTACATAGTACGACTGTGACGCTTTCATCAGTACTCGCAGGACCCGTGAAAAAATTCACGGTTTACTAACTTTCTTTTAAGTATTTGGAAAATTCCTGGTACCGGTATGCTTGCAACTGGATTTTAATGTAGTTAGTTGCACATCTAATTTTATCGAGTTTATTAGTGCAAATCGGTAGTTGCCCTCACAGTAGGTAGTTGCCCTCACAGCAGGTAGTTGTCCTCCTGGGGGTAGTTAAAACTTCCCAGGGGTCGTTGTCCTCCTAGGGGTAGTTGTTCTCCCAGTGGGTAGTTGTCTTGCCAACGGGTAGTTAACCTCCTATTGCCCTCTCGGTGGTGAAGTGACAACGGATCGGCATCACACCAATGGAGGCCCGGGTTCGATTCCCCGGACGGCACGCTACGAATTTGCATTGCGTGGAGCACTCCAGCATCGAGAAGGCCAGGCGAAGCACGGGGAGGGATCACAAATTGACTCTCATCACGGACTGCTTCTCCTGTTCTTCACACTACCAGTTCTTCAGAATTCTAGAATTAAGGCTAAAAGAAAACCTCGATAGGTGTATCCACTGTACCCTGTATACGAGATAATAAATGATGTTTGCTTGTTATGGGGATAGTTGTCCTCCTATGGGAATAGCTGTCCTCTTATTTAGGCATCTGTCTTCCTATGGGAATAGCTGTCCTCCTATTTGGGCATCTGTCCTCTACGGGACCCGTGGATATTTTACGGATGGTTTAATGTTTTAACTTACCATAGTTTAACCTGAGGTAGTGCTTCTAACTTAATCCAACCCGTCTGAGCTGACGTCAGTCGCTTACTCCTGTCTTTCGTTACGCAGTCCGTCTACCTTACATCTCGCCTAACCTTTTGTAGTATTTTTAATTTACCACTTAAATTAATCACGAATTTATTCTGTCAGCAAAGAATTCCCACTGGTGTCTTGATAAAGACAGAAACATGACGGCACTGCTTGCATTGTTCCACAATGTATTTGCACACTTTTTCCAAGCTCTGTTTCCCACAGTTTAGAAGTAACTTAGCCCTTTCTTATCTTCCGCTTTTTAATTTTTTGTCAGCGTATTCGATTTTTCTCACTATTTGGAGACCCGTGGGTACTTATCAAAAGCCCATCATTTTTCTGCCATAGGTAGGTAATGAAAGAAAGCAGAGTCGGTCAACTTCTTCACTCGCAGCAGGATAATCTTCTGTTCTTAAGCTGTCATTGTATTTGCTCTGACATCGCACTGATCTGCCGGAATGCCCACGGTAGCTGCAAACAATGATGCAGATCCCAACGCGCTGACCCTGAACAGCTCAGGTGCGTAAAAATCCACTATACAGTATTATAAAACACAGTTGTTGGTCGCTTGCTTGCTCCCTCGCTTGCTCCAATGTTGGTCCGTCTCTCCGTCACGCAGTTAAGAGATTAATAGGAGAAAATTCATGTACTGAAGAACAAGTTGGAGTACCGGTGGCAAATATAGCTCTGGATGTCCGGCCTTTGGATCCCGGGCTCTGGATCCCCAGCCTCTGGATCTTTAGTCTCTGGATCCCCGCCAAGGAGGTTCTAATAGAGAGGAGCGCACCATCTCTATTTATCCTACGGGAGCGTTGCGAGTAAACTTTTCCCTTAAACTGGCTGAGTGGCTTATCCAATTGGAGAGCGGCATTGCCTCACGCAGCCTATATAGGAAGGAGTCATGAGCTCAAATTTTTATAGCCATTAACCATCGACGAAATTCCGAGCGGATGGAAGTATGTAAAGGAAACTTGTATCCTGTATACCATC
>LQNS02278094.1:64887204-64898044 GCA_001587735.2 Parhyale hawaiensis | reverse complement strand
CGTACCTTACCCAACCGTACCTTACCCAACCGTACCTTACCCAACCGTACCTTACCCAACCGTACCTTACCCAACCGTACCTTACCCAACCGTACCTTACCCAACCGTACCTTACCCAACCGTACCTTACCCAACCGTACCGTACCCTACCGTACCGTACCGTACCCTACCGTACCCTACCGTACCGTACCCTACCGTACCGTACCCTACCGTACCGTACCTTACCTTACCGTACCTTACCGTACCTTACCTTACCGTACCTTACCTTACCGTACCTTACCGTACCTTACCTTACCGTACCTTACCGTACCTTACCTTACCGTACCTAACGTAATTTGCGATGCAGCGAGCAACGCAGCGCGCGATTTTGAACGCCGCCCGCACGCACACCAATACACGTACACAGAATCGTCGCAAACGTACATAGCACATGGCGAGTTTGACGCCTGTGCTGCCTGGTGTACATATGCATTTCTACTCCCAACTGGTTACTCGGATGTGCAAAATCGGTAGCATAGATACCGTGGCATAAATGACGTCCGAGTCTCGCATCCTTGCAGCAAGTTGTATGCGTAAATGCCTAGTGTGTCCCCGGCATAAGACACATGTTGTGGAGCTTGCGCTAGGTGGCGGGCTTGTTGATTCAGCCAAGACTCGAGGTATGGTGTGTCGTATTTGTAAAATTTTATCTTCATTTGTCTACTGTTCGCTTTCGGACACTCATAAAATTAATAAATGTTCGTTAACTTGAAGTTGTTACTTTAATAGCCCTCAGGTTATGCTTGTTAATAAAAAATGAGCACCCGGGTGATATTTTGTGAACTTTGCCACTTCGGTCAGTCAGTCTGCCCTCTTACTGGAATAAAGGCAATGATTTTGACAGGGAGAGTTCGTCCGCATAAGAAGCAGACAGAGCAATGCATGGTGGACCAACATAATGATTCTGCCATTAGTATCTAACGGGTAGAAAAGTTTGTAAGGATGCTAAGAAAAAAAAAATACTCTAAGTATAGCGCAGACAAAGCGTCGGTGCCAACATCACAACTCAGCCCTTGGGTTCGAGCAAGCACGAGAGCCTAACCCACTAACTGCGGTTTGCGTTTTTCCTACCGTTTCGGGAACGGATATTTCCGTCATTCGCAGTTCACGGGATAAGCAATTGTTTCTCCTGGTGTCACCATCAAAACAATGCGCTTTTCATTGAGTAAACGTCATATAAAAGAACGAAACATTTGGGTGGCAGCGTCAAAACACTCCATTAGAATAAGGGAATCATTTAAAAGCAGTTCCTGTGAACAACGGATGCCAACATCAAGACGGTGTGCAATTTCAGGGAAGCACACAAAGACTCCAATAAAACAGTTGGCCTAAGTGCCCGCATCAAGGCTCCGCCTTTAGTATCAGGCGACTCGGCTGGCAAGAGTTTGAAGTTAGTGGATAATTAATGCCCTGGGACCTGATGCCCTGTCGGGTGGGGTTATGGATGGATCATCGATTTTGTTCGCCAAAAACTCCGATGGGGGAATTTTGTGTCATTTCTTTGCCGCTCATCGGCGGCCGCAGAGCCGCCCTGGCGGCGGGCGATTAGGGCGAGACTGTCGAACAGCTGCGGCCTTTCGCCCCTCCAGTTCTGGACGTGGGGCGAGACGTCACTGCTGGCCTAGTTGGATGACCACATCACTGCTGGCCTCCCATGGTGACCACGTCACTACTGGCCTCCCTTGGTGACGACGTCACTGCTGGCCTACTTATTATGCGGGCCCAAACGCCCACTTATACCCACAGCCGAACGAGGCCCACAGTCACAGTCCTGCACATCCAACGTTGTTTCAATGCAAAAAAAAAAAAGCAAGAAGAAGACTTGCTCCTCTTATTGGGCAGTGTTCCAATCACTCGATTCTTTTTTTTTTTTTTCTTTACAGTGGGCCCATAAAGCTCGTCTTATTGGATAAACTCTTCCTTACGAAGTTCATTACAAAGAAGTGCATGTTTATTTCCTCTTGCTTCTGTATTCTTTTTGTATATTATCATTCTTATGAAGGTTTTGTTTCTATCTTCGTGACGCAAATTTGCGAGCGTAATCCTACGGATCTGTGCTGGTTCATCATATCGTAACTTACGTTTCGTAAGGAAGTACGGAGCTGGAGCTAAGAGTAACCCATTTATTTATTACTGTTGCCGCTCAGTGACGTCAGACTCGCGTCATTAAGATTAAATTTCTGCTCTTTGACTTGAACGAAACGAAGTGACGCGCAGTCCATTTATAGATATTCCTGCGAGCGTAGCTGCGCTGCACGTTTAATTGCCAAGCGTCATGGCTCGAGTGACCAGACATTGGATGAGAGCAAGCTGCCTCTCCCCTGTCTAGCTGCCGTCTGGGGGAGTTGGGTGTAGCGGGAGACACAGGGCGAGCTGAGCAACGCAGAGTAACACTGCGCCGCGTCAGGTGATGCTCACCAGTAACTGAAGAGGGGGAAGGCTTATCCAGCCGATCAGTCCCATTCTGAGGAGCAACTTAACTGTGTGGTGCATTGTCCGCAGACTTGTGCCTTGGAGCACTATTAACTTACTACAGTACCCGCGCTGTCAAAAATGACAGCGAGGAAGTTTTGAAGACTGGTCTTCGTTTGAAACACTTCCGTTACTAAATGCATCTAGAGAATACGTAACAAAGGCCAGCTAAAACTGGTATAGGAAATGAGTGCTCTCAATTCAACTATAGCAGCACAATCGTCCCCACCTTAGAAGAAGAGCAGAAAACTTTCACATTAGCAAGCAGCAAACCGTTGCTGAATTAAATTAATTCCTCGTCACGTATCATAGATACCGAAGGATATGGCTTCAGTACATGTAAGTTTCCTTTTTTCGTGAAGCGAAATTTCTCCGCAGAGAAAGACAGCAAGCTGAAAGAATTATTGTGCCTCCTGCCCCATGAAAAATTATCGCTTCGTCTGTGCTTTGTCGATCGCTTACTGAATTTATACGTTGTGATCTGAGATCACACATATGCTCCGATGCATGGAAAAAGTGATAATATAAAAATCAGATTCATGGCCACGATAGGAGAAGCTGCAAAGATCTTCGTTGTTTCGATGTAAGGAATTGTTTCAAATAAGAAATGCATTCAGATAATAATAAAGGGATAGGGATCTCACTTTTACTTTCATCGATCACTAATCTCTATCGAAACACAATTTGATGACGAAATCTGCAACCTGGCCTATTTTTCTATTTCATTAAGATGCGGACACGAAATAGATAAATACATGAGGGGGCTTTATTATATTAGGATTCGGTCATTCGCGATTCATTCAACTAATAACTAGCTGGAATCTGTGGAAATTCCACAGAACAAAAGCAATGTTTTTCAGTTCCGTATCAGTACCTTATCTTCCTATTTTTCCCGATCTAATGCTGAAGGAACCTGTGAAGTTCTACGGAACAAAAGCATTGTTCCTCAATTACGATGCACTCGGACCAAAGAGTTTAGAATGCAACAAGAGGGGAAACTCCACGGAAGTTTTTGTACCTGTCGCTTTGATTGACAGAATGACCGTGAGGGCAGAATGGCGCTAGTGTCACCTTAGAGGCCACTCACTTCAAGTTAAATGTACCTCAAAGAAGAACTCTTGTGGTTTTTATACGTTAAAGGATAGGCATAAAATTATGATGAAAATTACAATTTAAACATTTTTATTTGAAGAGCATAATGCATCTTGAATTGCATCTTTGTTCTCGCGGTAATAGCATATTGTTGTGGTGACGGTAGGAGTGACTTGCGATGTGCAACGTCCATTCGCACTCTGTTTGTCAGCGCGGTTGATCGGCACTATATATTTCGCCAGCTATATTCCATTGTGCGTCATAAGCTTTACTTTATATAGATTATATTCAATGTATTTTGTTGTGGCTACATTCGTGATCAGAATCACTGCGATCACGATCACAGTGATCACTTGAAAGCGATTGTGAGATTGTGGTGTATTAGGTGCTATATATTGCAGACTTATCATTTATATATTAAATGTTTTGCATCTCATCTAATTCTTCAATATGTACGCCATATACGACCAGAATATATGTATTAGAAAATATATGCAGATACTAGATATTCACAAGATTCATTGTTATGCAGATGGAGATTTGTTTTATGGTTACGGCTAGGAAATTAGCTCCCACCGCGGGTGATGGTCTTACGTCACGAGGCGTTCTAGTTCCTTATATGTTTGGGATACAAGGGAAAACCTTGTCCGCTCCTTATTTGCTTAGGACACGAGAATGAACTTTGGATATCCGGGACAAAACTTTCAGATTTTGTCAGAACTCAATATTTGAGATGCAAGAGATCGAACCATCAGATGCTTTCCCAGGTTTCGGATCCAAGAGAAAACTCGCTGTTGTCGTCACATGTTTGGGACCCGAGAGCAAACTTTCCAAACTAGCATGTCCGTGCACGAAAGTCCTCCCGATCCCTCCCAATTTTTTATTCACAGAGGAGCGCACTGCAGTGCTAACGAATGTAGTTTTTACTCCTGCGTTTTAGGAGGGGAAAAGTTAGGTTAGGGGAGACACGTATTGTCAGTTGGACCCCGGCCTTGTGCATGTTGGTGCTGAACACCAGGCAGCTAGGCATCGTGGCTCTTCCTAATATCACTCAATATAGACTTCTCTTGGTATCCTATACGATGCTATTGCTTCACGACACTAAGTTTTGTTCGCCGTTTTGTTAGTCACAGAGTCAGGTTCGCGCATCCAATGCTATGAGAATGCGTGCCTCCTGGGGGCCCATATTTTGCCTTGGCCTAACTTAGGCTTGCGAGACGCCTTTCTTTCACGCCCACGTTACATCGCTGCGTTTCGACATTCCTACTACCTAATGATGCTATCTTCCATTTTTCTCTTCCTTCCCGACTGGCTGTTACCAGTTGCGTTGATCCAGCGTTGCATACCAAGCAACTGCCGACTCAGCACTCCGGATGCCACACAGATCGCCCTGGCAGGCTCGATCCTGGCACCTCCAGCACAGTAGTCAGACACGCATGGCACGCTGCTGTTGCAGGCAATAATTTCAGAGTGTGCGTTCATTTGACTGTCGTTTGAGCCCGCTTTATGAATACAAAATTAACTGGGAATATTAAAAAAATAATTTTCACATTAACTAAAAAATAATACGTTCTGAATATGTACATAACATACTTGAATTCTTGCCTCAACTTCTCCTCGAGGGGTATCGGATGGGTCATAGGCCTTAGGGTTAAGTTAGTTAGGTTCGCCGGAGCAGCGCCCCCTGGAAGATTGTATAGGTCCCCTTAACCATTAGCTAGGCCTTCGGGACGTCTGACTTTCGTACCCACTTTCCTTCCTTTCATCTTCATACTCCTGCTGATGTACTGATCATACTTTGTTCTGTTCTTCCTCTTCTTTCCCGACTTGCTGTTCCGATGTGCGTTGATTCGTGCATGGGTTCCACGTTTCTTCGACATTCTTCCTGTCCATTCTTTCTTCCGCTCTTTGGATCACAGTGTATTCTGTGATTAGGGAAGCTTCAACTAAGAGAATACTACTACTACTACTGTTTCCTGAACTGCAGTCTTCTTCACGCGAGTCTTGCGGGTTATTCAGCTGATCTTCCTATGTTGTCATCATAAGAGGATGACTACTTGTACAGATATAGTGTGTTTTTTAATATTCATTAGGTTTAACTCTGCAGAAACTTCGCGTTGAGGCCTTAGCATTTTTTTTAGCTTTAGCTACCAGTTTGTATTTTACATGTATCTCATGCTAAATTTCTGCTATCTCTCTGCCATCGAAACAATTTTTAATAGCCATAGTGCATTATCTTATACTGTATTGGAGCATTTGGGTTACTTACTTCAAGTAATAGTTTTAATTTAAGTATAATTCTGTATTTGCTTCAGTACAATATTTCTCCCGTTACACACATTATAATTATAGAGTTGTCAAAATGATATGTCAAGCAAAATACTATATCTACTACCCATAAGAGTATTTTTGCTGTTCACACAGAAAAATCTCGGTTGCAGTAGGTTTGTATTTACTCCATAAATACACATATAGCTATTTACTCAGGCACCTGTTTAGGTTTACCTACAAAATGGAAAATATGAGCTTGCCATTACAGAGATTTCTCTATGTGTATAGTTTCAGAAACCAGCAGTTCCACGAGGAGTTGTGTGCTCGTCTCATCGGAGGTTGGATTTCTGGGAAGTTTTGCTGTACTGCAAATGAAATGCAAATAAGGTTTTCTATTTTCTAGTTAAATGGCTTTTCTGCATTTTTGAGAGCTACGTCTTTAACGCACTCATCTCTGCAGCGAAAGATCTACTGAAGAGCTTGCAGCATGTAAAGTATATTATCGCATTTTTCTGTTACACGGGCCGTTGTACTGACCCATTTCTACGGGCCGTTGTACTGACCCATTTCTACGGGCAGTTGTACTAACCCATTTCTACGGGCCGTTGTGCTGACCCATTTCTACGGGCCGTTGTACTGACCCATTTCTACGGGCAGTTGTACTGACCCATTTCTACGGGCCGTTGTACTGACCCATTTCTACGGGCAGTTGTACTGACCCATTTCTACGGGCAGTTGTACTAACCCACTTCTACGGGCCGTTGTGCTGACCCATTTCTACGGGCAGTTGTACTGACCCATTTCTACGGGCCGTTGTGCTGACCCATTTCTACGGGCCGTTGTACTGACCCATTTCTACGGGCAGTTGTACTGACCCATTTCTACGGGCCGTTGTACTGACCCATTTCTACGGGCCGTTGTAATAACCCATTTCTACGGGCCGGTGTACTGACCCATTTCTGCGGGCCGTTGTGCTGACCCATTTCTGCGGGCCGTTGTACTGACCCATTTCTACGGGCCGGTGTACTGACCCATTTCTACGGGCCGTTGTAATAACCCATTTCTTAAGAAGCATTAGGTTTTAGGTACGTTAACGCTGAAAGAAAACAAATCTGGTAATTTAACTGGCACAACGTCGTGACTAACTGCAGGTAGGAGCATCAGGGCTGATGAAAACAGGACTCCTCAATATCTGTGTAGTATGGTCAAAATTGACTAACTCGAAAATTCACGAATTGTTCGATTGAAAATTTTTGATTACTAACGTTAGATACTTAATTACATAAAGTAGTTAATTTGGTGAGTTCTCGCTAATTGGCATCCCGATAACCTCAACCTGTCGATTAATCGCTGTTGAAAAGCTACATGACCAGCGAGTTAAGCAACAGAACAAGTTGTTGTGGCATGCTTTAGGAAGTAAAATTTCCTCATTTATACTATTAAAGTCTCGGATTCAAAATTCTCCTAGTTCCAAGTCCCATCAGTTTCCTAATCTAGTAGCTAGGATGGCTTAAACTATCGTGTGGCTAGATCTGATCAGCATTTTATTATAAGTTGCAATAAACTCAAGGTTCATTAACCCGACCTGCTCGTTTCCCGTTTCAGAGTAACGTAACTCTCTCATCATGTTGAATAACCGAACACTTGGCAGTTCTGTATGAATTTAAATTTCTTTTCTAATTTCTTTTATGCGGATTTTCCTCTTGAAAACAGGCAAGATTCTAATCACAGCCCACCTCTATTGAATATTTTTGCAGTTTGAAACGGAGACCGGAATCCGAGCCCTTTTATGCCTTGTTTTTCTCGTTTGCACTGCATTGATGCGCTTCAAAACAGCGTTGCCGGACCTGCATAATAGCCTCGGTTGAATTACGCTTCGAAAATATACTTAGGCTCGACAATGTTTTGCCGCCCGTGCTGCTGCGGGAGCAGGCGCTGGTAGAACTTCCTTGTGATGCAACGATATGTTTGTGCTGTGTTCCAATACCCCATACCAAGTGTTTATTATTCAATCGACGAGTTTGAAGAATATGTCAATAGCTAATTTTTAAATGGGCAGATATTTTGAGAGTAGGTATATTGTATTCTTGTACTCATAACGCAGCCGAGAGTTGTTCAATACACCAACAAGTAAAATCATGTTTTCTAGAACGTTGTCACGCATGAGACATCCTTGTAGAAAATAGAAAAATGAAGTTTCAAAAGTGTACTTGTGTACTTGTTTATTTAAAATATAAAACCTGTTTATCTGTGACCTTCGCCCAACGCCCTCCAAATACATATTTTTAATCTCGAAAGAATTTATCAATGTTTACGCGGGATAAATTCTTCGCATGCTTCAATTACCTCTTCTCTATTTCAGAATGTTTTATTGTGTCAAAAAATGCTACAATTGTTGAAATAAGGGGTAAATGCTACAATTGTTGAAATAAGGGGTAAATGCTACAATTGTTGAAATAAGGGGTAAATGCTACAATTGTTGAAATAAGGGGTAAATGCTACAATTGTTGGAATTAGGGGTAAACGGTAAAAGGGATGTTAGACGAATATGGAGAATGCTGCAAAATTTCATAATTGTGGACGGGAGCTTGGAAAGCTCGAGACTGTGCATTGTTATAAAGCAAAGTTGGACCATCTCTATTCACCAGACTAGGTAGCTTTTTATCAACTTTTCATGCCTAGGATTGATTTACTAACAATAGGACAGTGCAGTTACAGATTTTTTCTGTTACAAAAATAAATATTGATAAAAAATCACTCGAAATAGTTCAGTTGTCAACAAGAGCAATGTGTAGCAATATTGAGTTCGTAGTTTTATTGTTTGAAGTGAAAAAGCAAAGAATTAAGATTGAGCACAAACATATATAATCGTGCTTATAATTGGCTAATGGAGAAATTTGTTGAAGATATGACATCTGTGTCACAACCTAGTATTTAATGCTAAGCATACACCGTCAACTGCATTGGGCTATATTCCAGTAGCTGGTAGTAGCTGGTTACGCAACTGACTCCATACCGCTGTGGGAATTTACTCAACTATGTTGGTTAGGATTGCCCATCCTATGTTATGGGGAGTGGCGTCACGAGCAAACCCCACAGCATACGTTAGTCTTACCTTGGCCTTCTGGGCATTTTTCTTTTGCCCTAGTTTTAGTGTCTCTCGTTACCGTGAGTGATAATTTTTGTTATGCTCTTCCTTTTTTCTCGAACTTACAGTGCCCATATGCTATTATCCTGTATGAGAACTCCCTCGCATGGGTTTTGCATCGTTTTTGTCGACATATGAAATATCCTTCCCTCTCTTGAAATACCGAGCGGTGTCTGTAAGGAGACTTGAACTAACGTACAGTCGACTCTAATCTACCGCCCTGAGCATGTTCATCAATCCTCCAGTAATGTCCTTCGCTGCAACATCTCGGCTTGACCTTCACTTGCGATAAAATGCCACTAACATCAGAAATCTTCATGGTATAAAATTCAGCATTGAAAAATGTTGGAGGAGCGAGTCTAAAAATATACTAATTAGTGAGAAGATCAGCGGAGGCTCGGCTGAAGCAGAGCTCTGACGATGGATTTAAAGATTTCACTGTCTGCTCAGAGGCATAGCGTTAGTTAGGTTCATCTATCCCGTGTTATGGGGAGCAGCGATCCTGGAGGGTCATGAATTGCCTTAGCCTTCAGGACGTCTTTCCATTGTGCCTACTTTAGTTCCTTTCTATTTCATGCTCTTATCATTTTGTGTTTTGTTCTCTTCGTCCTCTTCAATTCGGGCTTGGTGTTCCTATGCGCGTTGATCCTGTGTGGGATCTCCCTAGTGCATGGGTTCCACGTTTCTATCCATGTGCTGTTGTGTATTGCCTTTTCTATTTGATCGCTTTTATAAGAGAGACGGAGACGTAAACTGTTTAGGTGCGTGAAAAATCTACTACTACTAAACTGTTTAGAATTCAAATCAGCATTTGCCTGATAATACATGATCATCTGCAGTGGAACTTGACAGCACTACTGAGAGGAGCTCTTGGGGGGACAAGGGCTTTAATGAGTCAATGTTATTATCTAGACTGCTGGACCGCAGGTTTGAAACAGTGCTTAAAACTTTTTTTTGTTCATGATGTTGGTGTTCTTAGAGTTTGTAATTTAATAATTTGAGCATAATCCACATCGCTTTTGTAACACGTTCCAGATTCAGAGGGCACATGGTGAAAATTTGACCACTCAAAACCGTCAGTCGCGTTCCCTGTTTTGTGCTAATGGCAGACGAAGAACACCCAATACAGCAAAACCCATGTTAACATAGTTTCGTATAATAAATATATATATAGAATTTGATAAACATAGCCACGATTTTGATACCTAGACCCCGATTAGGATATGAAATATAGGTACCGTACACCGTTGAATGACCGTCGTGTGTTTATATATTTATATGTTTGGTGTCACGCTTTCAACGAAATAGATAGGCGGAATTTAGCCCAGGTTGGAGGCTCTGGTTGTCCTCTCAAGCTTCATTGAAAGTGACAGGCAGAAAATAGGCCGGGTTGCAGAAGATGGCAAACGTATCTTAAGCAGGGACAGTTGAAATTCCAACAATGAAGACATCGCAGGCTTATAATAGTCTGATTTGTACGAGTATTAGCTTCCCCATACATCGAATCTACGGCAACGTATAGGGCGGCCTTATGTCTGAATGCACTTCTTGCATTGCCGAAGTTGAAATCGTAGCACTGAAGATATCTGAAGATTCCGTTGGCACTCTCATGCTTCTTGATTCGTAGTTTCTTCCCACAGATGAGCTATTCTTCCCACTTTGATGCAATTGTCAACGAAACTGGTGAAACATAAGTTTTCACGGCAGTAGACAATTATTTCTTCTAGCTTACTGTTTTCCTCTGACGAAGCAGTTTTCTCTTCATAGGTCAAAATTTGAGCACCTGAAATGAAACAGATATTTGAGGTGGAAAGACGG
>LQNS02278094.1:64832419-64843261 GCA_001587735.2 Parhyale hawaiensis | reverse complement strand
ATATATATATATATATATATATATATATATATATATATATATACGTTGTATGAAGGGATAACTTTCAGTCTATACAATCGCGGAAAGAAATCGTAAAAGGGCGTCGATGTTACAGGAAGTTCGCATTGCTCGATACTATTTGCTTTTCCAACATAGTGTGAGACTAATGCCGGGGACACATATTAATTTCTACGCCCAACTGGTTGCTGTGATGAGCAGCTCGCGGGCCGATTTGATATGCGTTTAATATCGGTAGCGTAGATGCCTCGGCATGAATGACGTCCGGCCGGGTCTTGCATCCTTGCATCAAGTTGTCGGTGTATATGCCTAGTGTGATCCCGGCATAATAAGCGCAGTAGGCACGACTGGCCAGGTGCTGCAATCCCCTGCCTAGGCAGCTTTCTTTGTCTGGTTTGTGCCTGTGTAGTGAGCGCGAAAAATATCCCTCTTGTTACGATAATGGCAGAAGTACTACCTATTTTTCCAATTATACAATTTCCATCAGAACGCAAACAGTATGAGTTGAAAAGCTCAGCTAGGGAAACAGTCTCGTGCTGTTGTACCATTAAACTACGACTGGCTCTCCCTGCCTGTTGCCACCAGCCTGAATATGCTTAGACCAGCGTTAAATGCGTCTGAAGCCCGACAGACACTGTGCAGCCAGATGGGACACAGCCGTGACTATCATGGGCTCTCTTGTACACTGACAGACGACTACAAAACTGGATGAACTGCCAAAACGTGAGGTGCTGTCAGTTTCTCCACTATCATCGCTGACCCTCAAATGAAGGCTTCAAACATCCCCTAAGGCTGCAATTTTAATGATTCAACTCAAATTTCGAAGCGATAGGTCGCCTGCTCAGGTATCTTCAGGTTGATAGCAACATGCACCACAGCCTTTCCATTGTCTCTCTCAGAGAATGTAAGGCTTTTTTTTTACCCATGTTGAGCTTTGCACGTTCCCCTGTGTGTAGTCTGCATTTAATTTTATGAATGAAAAGGTAGTACCTACTATAGTCAGCATCGTCGACAGCGTGTGTGCAGTGTTCTTCTTGCCCTCCCCCCCATCCACTACACAAGCTCTAGTCATGCAACCAGGGCTGTGGGAGCGGTGTAGGGTTGCTATTTTGACCCGTCGTTGCCACAGCATCCGTCACTCTTTCGATGTTTGAACAACAAATGATATCTTTGCACAAAAATACCGATGACGACTTTTTTTTGTAACGTGGCTGTAGTTAACTTCGTATGTAAGTCTTCCGTCCAATTGAGAAGCATTTCATTGTTCACCAACCAGATGATGGAATGAGTGTATGTTCCCGAGTTGTGCCTGCGCTCTATTTTGCTCTCTGTTTTTCTAGAGAAGTCAGGGGGGGGGGTTGTACCGAGATGAAGTATTTATATTTCGGAATATTTAGAAAGCACTTAATTGCTGATTTGAGGTTGAAAGAGGTCCGCTTACGAGCACTGCGTTTTCAACCGTCTCAAGCGTAAACTTTTAGAGATGAACAGCTGAAAGTACAGTACCTTCCAAAACTGAAGAACAAATTTTCAAAACGGCATAACCTTTTTCTCTAACCATGCCAGGTACTTCTTCTTTTGAACACTATTAGCCAGTAAGATGTTGATTGAGTTAAAATTTGAGACATGTGTGAATTATGATAAAAAAGTTATGAACGAAAAGCTTTTTTCTTTCAAATTTATAACATCTAAAACTGAGACACACACCAAAAAAGGAAAATAAGTTAATTTCTTATTCAGTCCGTATTTCTTTATTTACATCGAAGATAAAATTTGCCACTGCCATTTGTAAGCATTGTTGTTCGTTCGTTACATGATGGCACCACGTCAAAAAGTTCATTATATCCTGCGACAAGATATCATCAAGCTGGACAAGAATAATTTCACTATTAGAGAAATTTCTGAGAAGGTAAACCGTTCGAAAAGTGTTGTTGGCAGAATAGTGAAGTCGTACGATGAAACCGGCTGCGTTGATGCTCCTAAAAAAGACGGCAAGACCCGTAAAACGTCAGATAGAACAGAGTCATCCAGCGTACGTCATTGAAGGATCGTCTTAAGTCCTCAGCTGCGATAAGTAGTAGGGAAATGAATGGCACAACGTGTATGAACATCTCACTTCAGACTGTTTCTCGGCGCTTTCAAGAAATAGGGTTATTTGCAAGACGCCCACAGAAGAAACTGCTTGTGAGTGCCAAGAACAAGAAAAAGAGATTAGAGTTTGCTAACAAGCATGTTAATGGTCCCATGAAAATTGGGCTAGAGTGTTTTTCAGTGATGAAAGCAAGTTCCATTTGTGTGGTAATGACGGTAAGAACTTTGTTAGAAGACGTGAAGGTGAGGAATTAAGTGTAAAGTGTACTAAGAAGACTGTGAAATTTGGTTGCGGGAGCGTGATGGTTTACGGTATGTTCTCTAGACAAGGATCATCGCCTCGTGTTCGTTTGCAAACCCGTGTGAATGCTCAGGTGTATAAAAATCTGTTGGAAGGTATTGTCGTGCCTAATAGCTCATAGAGGTCCATGGCAACAGCTCATAGAGGGCCGGGGTATAAGTTCCGGTGTCTTTTTGGGAATGGGCCTATTGCTTCGTCTACTGCCGCCTATCTAATTTAATGTTGTAAACTCAGGTGTCCCCAGCCCTATCTTCATGCAAGACAATGGCCCCTGCCACAAGGCAAAGGCAGTCATGAGTTACCTTGAGCAGCAAAATCTCGAAGTTATGGATTGGCCACCACAAAGTCCTGACCTAAATCCAGTCGAGAGTCTCATTCGGTCATGTAGTCAACGATGTGCAGCTGTAATCGAAAGCAAGGGACTATTTATCAAATATTGATTGTTCACCACCATTTTGCTAAATATTTCTAGTGATATGTTGAGTTAAATGCATTTTTTCGTGTTTGTCCCTTAGTTTTGACATTATAAATTTGAAGAGAAAAGCTTGCTGTTCATAACTTTTTATTATCCTTTACACATGTCTCAAATTTTAACACAATAATCATCATCTTACTGGCTAATAGTGCGTGGGAGTAAATGTACCTGACATGGTTAGAATAAAAGTTATGCTTTTTTAAAAATTTGTCCCTTAGTTTTGGACGGTAGGTACTGTAGATCCAAAATGGCGACTCCAGCGATCTGCCTCAAAGCTCCGTGCAAGTTACAGCTAGTGGAAGTGTGGGAATATATGCATAAGTACTTTAGATGCTTACAGCAAGTTGAGCAGCTGCTCGTTATATCATAGTAAGCGTGGGAGGTTGTCCTGTTACACTCAGGACCGATGTTGTTCTTGTTTTCATCTTTCATGAAACGTCCTTTAATTAGGAAAAATCGTGCACTTTATATGTAGGATCAACTGATAATTTCTTGTATTTACGTATCCAACTGGCTCTGTCTTCACGCTATAACTAAGGATTTTTTTTTAAACTCCCAGCCCGCATCATAGAAAATCACACTACACTCTGACGTCCATGGAACAGTCACTTATACATTCTCCCTCCTCCCTCTTCGAGGTGCGGAGTGTAGGCACACACTGCCCTGTCGCTTTTCCTTCTCTACAGTTGGCTACAACTATGTGAGGTATAGTTTGCATGGAACTGTGGCCTAATTAATAATGTCACAAGGCTCTCAACGTCACCGCGGACACCAAAGTATCTTGTGTATATGCTGTTCTCTTGCCAGGGGGCGCCAAATACTTAACAGGCACACCGAGCTATGTTATAGTTTATAGTTTCTTGTAATATGCCGCATGGGTTGGTTCACTCACCTGTTGTTGTATCGAAGGAGCTGGGTCAATCAAGGGCTCGTGAAACCAGTGGTTTCCAGACTTTTTCACCGGTGTTCAAACTTCTGTGTGGATCAGAGACGTTTCCATTTTTTTCAATCTTTTTCATTCGTTCTCAATCTTTTCCAGTGGTTTCTCTTTAAACTTTCCTTCGGCTTAGACTCTTTTTCACGGTTTCCCAATCTTTTCCATTGATTCTCAATCTCTTCCATTGGTTCTCAATCTTTGGATTGATTCCAAATCTTTTCTAGCGGTTCCCGTTCAGTGGTTCATAAACTCTTTAAGTGGTTTCTAAACTTTCCTAGTGCTTTTCAATTATTTGTAAAGATTCCTAACTTTTTTCACTGATTATAATTTTTTCAGTGGTTTCTAAGCTTTTCTAGACAGAAACCGTATTTTTCATTGATTCCATATCTTTTCCGGTTGTTCCTAATCTTTTCCTGTGGTACAAGTAGTCCCCGAACACTTTACTGTAGTCCCTAGTGATTCCCAAACTTTTCCATGGGTCCAAATGATTCCTCATTTTTTCCAGCACTTTGCAATCATTTCCAGTGATTTCCAAGCTTTTCCAGTGACTCCAAATCTTTCAGGCTGGTATCCTCTTGTGCACACAGGGAGATTTCCAGCAGCCACCTTCCCATAGACACCCTGCAGCGAACACACGAGCTCTTCTATGTTGCGGTATCGGCACCATAGGGACCGATTCGTTTCAAAGCGATGTTTAAGAAAAATTTCATTGCTACGAGTTGCTGACGGCAGTTGGTTCGTATAAAATTGATCCATCAACTCTTAGATTAATTAAACTATTAGCTATTTCTCGTGTAATAATTGCCCTGCTGAGTATTAATACCGTCCAGGAAAAAAAAATACACAGAATGCCGTACTGGCTTAATTAACTGATTCTAATACTCTACGCGCCGTGGTTCCTTATTGCTATCTTCTGTCTCACTCACCCTAACCAGAAATGGGGATGGTCGGTGTCTCAAGTCGTCGAAATAAGCGACTTCTGTCACTCGCCATTGCTATTATGATCTATGTTATACTAGCGCCGTGCACTCCTAATCCTATGGAGTCATTTGCTCTATACCTGCAACACAAACTAGCGCGTATGAGTTCCCCAGGTTGAATGTACAGTCAAGTCGACTTTACCTTTACATCTACTTTCTGTAGCTCCTGGAAGGAGGCGCTTGTGCCCAATTTAGGAACGTGACATGGACCATAGCTTACATTAGCCGTAGTGGCAATAGGTATAGGCCACTGGGACATATCTTCTTAATTTACTGTTTTCCTTGTTGTTACACCGAGCAGTAACAAGAGGTCGGTGCCTGTTTGCAGCTTTTCCCGTCATGCAGTCTGTTTTTAAGCTTGATGGCCAGTAGCCCTCATCCATTTCTTCTAGGCTGTATGATCAGTGTCATTGCGGCCTTTGCAATTAGACCAATAATGATGTATATATATTTAGGCAGTTTCACCGGGCTGATTGTTTCAATCACCTAGTTTTGTTCAATTTTTAAACTTTTATATCTGAAAGCAGCGCACGTTGTGGTTCAACCTTTTCTGTCTGAAGACGGCGACAGGGGCTCTGGCTGGGAACATATAGAAACGGGCGTGCAGGGGCTGCAGGGGGCCAGTAAATATAAGAAGGTGCCACAAGCCGCGCTGCGCTCGTACGTTGCAGTTGCTCAATACTTGCTATTTCCATTCATTTTGTTACACTGTCTTCTGGCTCCTTTGTTTCTATGCAGCCTGATAAGGGTAAATGTGCTGAGGTCGGACTAAGTTAAGTTCGCCCATCCCATGTTGTAGGGGATCTCAACCCAAGTGAACTTCTAGTATTGCCTTAAGCTGTGTTCACACGTCATTGATATGAACTCGTTCGCCCATCCACTCTACCAAAGGTTGTCCAGCGTCGTTGCCAACACAACTTGGTGTACGCTAAAAACTTTATCAAAATGTTAACCGTGAAATCAGTGGCCTCTACATGTGTCGCTTGGCACGTTACGAATGCCTCTTCAAATTTGAAGTGAACTAACCTCAAAAAGCAGTGCACTTTTCTACTATTCCTAGGGTCAGCAACACATTCGGATAAGTGGCTGAGCGAATGCGTTGAATTGAATGATGTGTGAACTCGCCCTTAGCCGGGTCTTCGATACAACTTCCATTTGTGTCAATTTTGCATAGTCCCATTTCCTTTTCTTTGTCATTCCTGACTCACCTTTGCCATGCATGGTGGTCCCTCATAGAATTGAGTTAAAGTATTCCCCACGGTTCTTGTCATACTACTCTAATCCGCTCCTTGTGTTCTCATGAGAAAGTATCTGTAAACTCTGTATCTGAGGGGGGAGGGGGAGTTGTGGGGAACTAACGTTCACAATATGCCAATGTCGTCTTTCCTTTGTGCCCACTTTACTCTCTTCCATTTTTTTAGACTCTTGCTGATCTAACCTAATTCTATTCTTTTTTTCTGCCTTGCTGTCTCCATGCACGCTGTAACCTGGGATGTACCTATGTATAAGCCGACAAGAAAAAAAATGCATTAATTACACCTATTATTTCTGCAAAAAAAAAAAATTGATTTCATCAGTGGTTTTAACCGTGCGTTTACAACTATCGAAATTACAAGAGAAGCTGTCCTAGTATGACACAAAAGATGCTTGGTTACTGGCACCATATACCCTCCTTAAACTTATTGGTTGTGAGGAACAATGAAGCTATTTCACCCTTCTTGCGACGCACACAGAGAAGGCTCTATTTAATGGACCAAATAACTGAAGCATATGTAAACTGATTTTTAGGGCTTCGAATTCTACGTGTAGTTATGTATTGTGCCATAGCGACTGCGGCAAACTTTATCTTTGCTGGTACTCACAGACAAATTTGTATGGTTACCGTACAGCACTTGGTTACATAAGAGATATCACTATGTGTATTAAGCACGCAAGAAATTTGCTTAAAGGAAACATTAGAGATTTCAGCTAGGGAAAAATTCTTTCCGTCGCAGCTGAGCGATTTTACAGTAAAGCTGCTGGAGCAGTTATGAATGTATAAATAATGTGCTCCAAAAGAGAATCGCTTCAATTCATACAGTTTGTATTAAAATTTGCTTTCGTCCGCTTGCGATTCTTTCATTTGCAAGCGTTTGATATTTAGATCGCAGCGAGTGAGTGGTTCTGCAGAGCTTTATACGGGCCGTAATTTTTCTGTCTGCTCAGCCACCAGTTTCATGTTGCACATCTCCTCAGGAGGCCTAGGATGGGACGATAGACCACAGGGTTAGGTTGTTTAGGTTCGTCCATCCTGTGATAAGTAGAGCAACGACACTAGAAGAGCCCAGCGAGGCCTACGGGACGTCTTTCCTTCGTGCTCACTCTGCTATCTCACCTTCAGCTGTTCTTCTTGTTTCATTACGGCGGTTCCTACGCATGTTTGTCTACCCTCTTGCAATGGTTCCACGTTTCTATCGACATACTACATTTTCTTTTCTTTTCTTCTCTTAAAAGACGATAGTTATGTATAGGGATGCTTCAACAACAGACTATAGGTAATGATAGTAGTACAATAACTGTAATAATAATAAAGATTTGAGAAGCACTATGAGAGCGCATACCTCCGCCAAACAAGGTAATTATATTAAGGAAAAATTCAAATTGGTTTTGAAACTAGGATTGCCGCTGTAACATCAACAAAGTTTCGTCATTTGTTTCTCTTTATATCAATAATAGTTTCTACAATATCCTTGAAAATCCGTTTGTAACTTAGTCAGTTATTTTCTGATAAACAATAATGCAAACAGCCAAAGACAGAAAAGGACCAACGGATCATCATTAAAGCTTGGCCATTTGTGCCTTTACCATTTTTGACAGTTTATGTAATTTTCTTGAAGATCCGCCCTCAATTTTTGTTGAATATTTCTGACACACATAATAACAAACATGTCACAGGCAAAACAAACAAACGGACAAAAAGATGACAAAAATTTGGTCATATGCGCCTAGTAACATCCCCGGCGATTGCTGCAAATTTCATAACAATCCGCCCATAACTCTTCGATTTATGGTACCATGAAAACATACACTCAAATAAGCGTTTGAACGGATCTTCACCAAAAGTTAATTATCTGTTCTTCCTAACATGCTTAACAGTCCCTGTCAATTTCATAAAGATCCTTTCATAACTTTTGTGTCATCTTTGTGACCAACAAATAAACAGACAAACTCGACAAAAACATTACCTCCTCGGCGGAGTTAATAGAGGCGCGTTGTGAATTATATTAAATATGACTAATACCTCCTGCGTTGGTTGTTTTTGCTACAGTGCAAGTTTCATCACTGTCTTAACTATAATCGACTTGAGCTGTCAATTACGTAATTTGGCCTCACAGAAGACGAATCGAACGCACTGCAGGATAATCTGAAACCGGATTACGATCTGAAGTGACAAACTGAAGACGCCCGCAGTGTCAACCACGCCACAGCCAGGGACCAACGGCCAACTCTGTGTGAGATCACTGAGATTCATCGAATGTGTTCAGTGTGCCAATTTTAGAGAGGAAACCGTTCTTTAGTTCACTGTGAATGCAAAGATATTGTGAAATTCCGTGCGCATGTGCAGGTAAGGTTTGGGAGCAGTCTATGTTTTAATGAACACACTTGGCTGCTTTTGTGACTAGGAACTAAGTACACCGGGCTACATCATGTCCAAAATGGGTTGCAATATGGCTTGGAGTGAAACTGATGGCTTTAAAATCTGTCAAGGGCTTCCTTATAATTTGTCTCCTTATGGAATATAAAAACAAACTGGCAATAACCAAAGTATGAGAAGAAATTTGTCATTTACCATGTTGGCGTGATGGACGTCCTGACCATGGAAAATTTTCGATGGAATCATCCGTGCCGTGCCGTATTTAGGGAGCAGCCCTCCGCAGCCGTCTTCCCACAAGTGGAAAATATTTGAAAATGGCAGTTTAATGATTTGTTCACATCAGCACTTGTACTGTAGCTACAGGACATTTGGGAACATGTGGAAAAAGGTAAAGGTAGAGATAATGTTCATTTGACCGCACATTCCTTCCGAGAAACCCTCAAACCGTGGCTTGTGCACATTGTCTCGTGAAATGTTTAATTGATATTCCTGAGAAATATGGCTGTATTGAGCGGTAGAACATGTGAACGTACCTGTTCATCACATTCTATCCTTTGATGAGTGTCGACAGACAGTGGATGTCCCCATGCAGTGGCTGGAGGAAAGTATGGACCAATGGGAACTGCTCACCTTCACTATAATTCAAGCGTCAGCCAGGAGGTAGAGGCGTGATGTTCTGGCCTGCAGTAGTGGCCAATGAGCTTGTTGAGCCAATTAGAATTAGAGATGAGTCAAAATGACTGTTGAGCTCTATTTTGACTTCCTGCAAGAACCCATTTCCCTTGGTGCAATGAAAAAGAAAACACGTACCACAAGTGGATGATTTCCATCGATGATAATTGGCGTCATCATAGTGCACGGCTTACCCCTGGTAGCTTGCAGACCGCCTTCGCCAAAAGTGCTTACATAGTGCAATAGTCAGCCCGATTTCCTGATTTAAATCCTATTGGAAATCTCTGGAGCATCCAGAAAAAAAAGATCTTCAACTGTGGAAAGCAGAGAATATGTTCAAGAAGGAACTCTCGGACTAAATTCTGCCCGCTGCCAGTGATGTCATGGAATCAACGTGTACAATCTACAATAAACCGACTGTTTTCAAGTTATTTCTTTCACGCCTAGTCCTGGTTATATAAAATATTGAGTGCACGACGTTACAAAATCTCATGCTTCGCATTTTCCATTGATTGTCGGTTTTCAATTTATTGTACTTAAGAATAGCCGCCGGGTTTCATTTTCCACCTCTTATTATCGTTATCTAATCTTCTCTTACTGATTTGCATATAAAGAGGTGCAATGAAGTACTTGTCATGCTCTGCAAATGGCTGACGTTTTTACATAGATTCCTTAAAATTTACTCTGCGCGTTGCCTGACTCGGTGCGGCATTTCACAAGAATTCTTTCTTTATTTTTTTTGTATTACACAGTAACTGTTCACCCAAAATCTTGGTGTGCGTTGTACTAGGTTGTTAAACAAGTTCGTCTCTGCTTTATAACCGACGATGAAATGGCGTTTCCGTAGAGTGTTTGATTACGAATTACGGAGTGCTGGCTTTCCAATAAGTGCTTAGTGGTCACTGAAGCAACTGAAAGTTTGAATTTAGTAGCCCACAAGATGGAATGTCTAGTCAGCAGAAGAGGGCAGCTTCTCTTCACTTGTAGCCAAGAAATCAGTTAAGGCAGCTGAGGATATTTGCGCTGTGTATGCAGATTGCGTCAACGCTCGCAGAATGGAAAGGAAATGATTTTATTTGCTGAAAGTGAAAAGTGATCTAAATGACTCTCTCTACTTTCTCATAGACCTATGCAATTTAATGATCCATTGAAAACACGGATTTAAGTAAATCCTCTTCTAAGTTTAAGGCAGTTGTCTGAGAAGAGGAGCAACTCCCATGGCACTCTCATATCAGTTTGACTGCTGTCCAACAATAAAACTGAAACGAACTTGGTCAAGAAGCTAATACGTCACTGTCCACAGTGCCCAGTGCATCTCATTCGCTATCGTACAGCTTCAAGCTAAGCTGGAAGTGACAGTCTAGTTAAGCTTCACCCAGCAAACATGAAGCGAACAGTTTTTTTTGTGAGAATCGCTGACCGTTTACGTTGTTTTCGACCCGATCTGGCGCAAAATATAATGCAAACGTTGTCGTTATTTACAACTTTCACGTCATGCCACATGCACACTTTTGTCGTTGCACCATGAATGGCCGAGTGGCTGGATAATAATTATTAGCACCAGCGTCCAGATCTGATATTCTGTACAAGATATCGGCTATTTACAAATTTTGTTTTGATATCAGTTGATACATGTGTCTCTTTCCGGGAAATTGGGTTCAGTAATCCACGGAAGTTCCTGAAAAGTCTTTTTGGTCCGGGAGATATAATGGTAGCTATTCCACAGCACAGGGT
>LQNS02278094.1:64780144-64796885 GCA_001587735.2 Parhyale hawaiensis | reverse complement strand
AAGGCCAAATGCGAGTTGAACATTGAATTCAGGCGTAACACACGAAGGAAGGAACGAAGGAACGAAGGAACGAAGGAAGGAACGAAGGAACAACGCTATTAATATTATAGATAATAGAAAACCCCACCAACTCTATTCTGCTGCAGTCTCCAAAAGTCAATATTACATGCCACGACTGCAATAGGGGCACCAATATTGATGTTAGTTGGCCAAAAGGTAAGTAGGTAAGAGTCAATCCAGGGCGACGAATCCAGCACGTCTGACTACAGGACAGCCAAGAAGCGTGAAGCCAGCCGACAACCGGATCGCTACCAGGTGCTGCACAGAGGCGGTATGCTTCATATTCGTGTAAAAGTATTATTATTTCATGTCGGAAATTAAGTGTAAAATGATTTATTCAGGAAACTTGCGAGTTAAAAAGAAACAGGGCGAAATTGAAATTACTAGCAAAATTAAACGATTGAATTAACTAAATTTATTACGTTAAACTAAACGAAAAACAAAGATCGGTAACTACTAATACTCAAGTGAACTTATTTTGACAGCAGGATCACAATGGTAAGTCATGTTAACCAGTAAATACATGGAGCCTTCAAATTTCCCTTACCGACTGGTTAATTACGGATACGCGGCAGCGTACAAAAGCATGCGAGATGTAGAGAGAGTTCCGCAAGAAGGGGCTGTCTTCCCCGAAGTTCTCCAGATAGAAGTATTGTGGACAAAAAAGTCCGTAGGGTCAAACCTAGTGAGCTTCCACGTCGTAATGGTATGGAGGTTTCGACACGGCTACGAGATAGAAAGATATGGCACAGATTGCAATAATTTGAAAATGCAATTTCAGCGCAAATATGTGAAAGGGAACAGATTGGTCAAAGGGTGCATACCTTAGGGCGCTGGCACACCGCAAGCAGTAGTTCAGCGAGAAGCTGAAGCGAGTTTTTGAGAAGCACGGAATGCATTAGAACGCGCACACCGAACAGCGGCAGTTGAGCTGGCAGCAGCCGTCCAGAGCTGCCAGCGCTGACGGCAGGTGGTGCGACAGATTCCTACTCAAATTGCTGCTGTGTTACTTGATAGACGTGCGATCCAGGGCTGACACTCTTTGAGAATTTTCCCTAGATCGTGGGAATTTGAGTGGGTCCCAGGAGTTTTCATACCAGTTCGGAGAATTTTTTCCAAGCCTAATACTTAAGAATTACGTAAATAATTAACTGTTACCTACCTGTTGCCGCATACATTGAGATGAAGTTTTTATATGAATTCTTTTATACTGTAACTATCTGGGGAATTTTTCTTAAGATATGGGAAAAATCTAGAACTCACATCTGGAGAACTTGAAAAACTCTAAATTCTCGTCTACACGATCCATTACTACATCAATCATGAATAGAATAATCGAGAAGGAAAAACACAAACACTTCTCTTCTCTGTCCAGAAGGAATAAAACAAATCATGAACACTTCAAGACCATGATACGCGAATTCAGCATGCCATATCTATACAATCGACATTCCACCCTCACTTTATTGTCGAAATACTGAAGTTGTAGAAGCTGACTGGCGAGTAAAACTTTATTTATACTGGAAAAAAGTATAGCTAATAATTCACTCACAGCCATCCTCTCACATTCGGATATGCAGACAATTGAACAATAACTTCTGATTTTCTTTTATGAATTTCTTGACTTTCTATTGCAATTCACAGTGTGTACATACGTTCCTTCCTTTAAAACGTAACTCGTGCTCCATTGTACCTTTTGATAATGAAAAACAGAAGGAGAAAACGTTACTTGACGAATATACTACAGTTATTACTAATTGGCAACATATTGTTGCCAAATGCTTCCCGCTGCCCAGAAGTTGGAATTAGATGCAAACAAAATTCGCTACGCGGGTTAATTTAAATAGAAAATGGTGCTTAAGTTACCAAATAATATAATGAAACCGCACACTTAAAACGCTTATAAAAGAAATAATAGCTTCAGCACTAAATTGACCATATCTCATTTTTGCGGGGTCAAATTTTCATGAAACTTGCAAGGAAATCGTGACATCTTAGGGCAACGCCATTGAGTTTCTTTACATCTTGCTGTGTCTCCTGATTGACAACTCTTTGCATTTTTTCTCTTTTTGAGGTAAATGACAATAATAGCTTCTTGTATATTCTGCTAAAAGCTCTAAAGAGGAGAAAGAAATTATCATCAATGAAACTGCTAAAGGCTCCTCTCCTGATGTTATTGCCCCCCGAAAAATAGGACACGATATTGCCACCGTGACAAGATTCTTGAAGGACCCTTCACCACAGAAAAAACTATCATGCTGGAAATTTAAGAACTGTTACTGAAAGAGACATGACAAATGTGGTTTGTCAGCCACTTAAAACACACGGGCAAACAAGTAAATCAATTTTTACGGCTGCTAGGCTTTCTGAAGCGTCTAAAACCACACGAAATGACATCCTTCGCTCCATTCATTTGTCAAATTCCCTCTGAAATTGCCCTCTCCGACACCGAGACATAAAATTTTGTAGACAGAATTGGCAGCGCAATAAATGAAGATCAGCATGAATCATGTTCTTTCTACCGACGAAACCCTGGCAACCCTTGATGGACCTGATGGGTGGAGTAGGGGTTGGGTGCTACCTGGAGGTGTCATCAACGCATAAAACGTCAACAACAGGGAGGTGGTGGTCCAATATGGGTTGGTTTCATAGGGGATTGACTTGTGAGTCCGGTTAAAGTATCTGATGGCGTGAAAATTAGATCTGCATCATATTATGACATCTTAAAGGACGCCTTGGTCCCATGGCTGGATGACATACCCCTTGATACTTCGAAACTTGATTTTCATGCATGATAATGCGCTTTCTCACTCTGCCCGTACTACCACAGCATTTCTGAACTCTTTGGTGTTCCATGGAAAGAAACTGATGGTTTAGCCACCGTGCTCACCTGATCTGAACCCTATTGAAAACATGTGGGCCCTTCTGAAAAGGGAAATTCATGCAGATGGAAGGCAGTACAACTCAAAATTTGTCTTGTGAGATACTGTTGCTGCAGCAGCAAGGGCAGTTCCACTTTCTGCAATAAACTAACTCGCTGCATGAATTCATTGATTATTGAAGTTATTAAACGTCATGGGGGTCATGTTGGCAAAGGAAACTTTTTTTAGTCATTGTAAACTTTTGATTAATGATTTTTTGTTTAATACATATTTCTCATTTGTGTTGATTATTTTTGCACCCTTGGTGCTTTAAAACAGTGAATATCTTGTTTATTTAGTCAAAAAGCTATTACCGCCGCTCAGTGAAAAATTAGTAAAACTGACAAAATACATAATTTTTCTAGAACCAGCACGTTTAGTCGTTTGAAAATTTACAGACACTATAAGCATAACTTTCTTTACCTTTCTGTAAAATATTCCTTGAAATTTATAGCCAAATAGTCGAGATGTGGTTAATTCTGTGATAAAGCTATTATTTCCGTTCTCAGTGTACAACTAATTATGTTATTAACGCAGCGAGATATAATTTTCGAGCTTTATGTTTCTTAAACTCCCGCGAGTTTCTGCTGAAAGTTTTCAAACACGTTGGATCCTCTCAATCAGAAGATCGAGGCCCCGCCGCGTGTGATTGTCATCAAAATCGTTCGGCAAACACAAACTTGGACGAAAAGCTGGATCGTGTACACGAGGCTTAAGTGGCAGCGCCGGACTGCGATCAGAGTGCACTCAGACGTTGATCGCAGAGGTTCCGCGTCTGACGCGCACTGCTGCTCAGTGTTACCAAATGAAGTTCGGACTTTCATGCAAAATCGCTGGAGAGAAAAAGCTATCAGCATCTAGTTACAAAGAAAGAGGGAAAAGATTACGACCCACGGATTTCATGCTGAATTACAGTTCCAATGCAAATTCATTATTTTATTGGTAGATCAAGCTGTGCATTATTTTCTGGGCTATCGTCGCTTCATAGAAATCCATCATTCCAATTTTGTTGATGGAAATTTTTGGCAGTTTGAAGTTTTTTTAACATTTGCTATCTCGTTGGGTCATATTTTACAGTAAGAATAGCTGATAGCATAGGCAGTTACATTTTGTTTCTAACCTTATTTTTCGCGGCGTTTGTGCTGCTGAGTAACGTTCGACTTCGGCATTCGAATGGCGTAAAAATTAGTTTGAAAGAAAATGCTGCCACGTCCTTGGATTGGCTAAAAAACTATTATTTGTAAGTAATGTTATCCTTAGATTCATCTAGTAACAAGCTAAATTTGTTATAGCCTAGATCAATAGTTAAATTTTCATTGAAATAAGGAACTATAACATTCTCCGCTACGTTTGCACGCAGAGTACGATGTATCACTGCTTTAGTATCGGATTTGGTACTGATGCACAAGTCGTCCAGATGATCACATTAATGGAATGTTGCTCGGCGGCAAATAAACATGGCTGACTAGACTTCCACCGTAGAGGTCTCATATTTTTAACAACGTAGGCATATAACTCATAGAGTACTCTTAACATGGACTAGCAAGTTTGTGCTTTCTGTTGAACTATTGAGCGCACTTTGCTTTATCTTTATTCATTGCGAGGCGAAGGATATACTGAAAATTACTTGATAAGTTTAACCAGTATTAAGAATACGGATCATATGATAGATGTGGCATTACAGTGAATAACTCTTGCGCAGACACATGACGCGAAGGCGATAACTCCCTGAACTCGACCGGTCTTGCTATGAACGAATTTAATACACGTTCGGTACGGTTAGCAGAGTTGCAATCCCTGCAACTCTGTAATAATCAACGAGGGGTATTTTATCGTAATTGTGCCTTACGTTGTGCCAATAGCATTAACTTCGGCAAATATATTGTGTTGAATAAGTCAGAAAAATATCACAAATGCTAAAAATTTTAAATTATCTGCTTTTTTCCCCTAATAAATGCAAAAACTAATTTTTGGATGCTAAACCTCCCAAAATGCTAAATCTAGATTAAAAATCTAAATTGGCAACCGTGCCGAGCTGCACCTTCGCACCTGCAATACTACTCGTGGTGTGTAGGGTATACTGCCTACCTGCCAGCCAGCTCAACAGCTTCTGGTGTGCCAGCGCCCTTACAGTGTAACTGCTCAGCAGCAAAGTAAGTTCGTAAATACCATAGAGAGTAACTAGAGTGTTCCGCGGATAGGAAATGCAAGGTAAGAAGTTACTGCGGCCCATATAATGGGAAGCGGAAAGAATTAATGCGGGACACCCTTCGACAGATGCGATTTTACACACCATGTCAAATATTAGGTTAGCGGGTACCCCTGCAGAACATTCTACGTTAATAATTCGAAGTCAGAGACGATAATGACAGAGCAACGCATCCACTCTCTCTCGAGCACACTTTAAAGAATAGCGAAGATCACAAGGGTATCACCACATCACTATTTGTGCTGGCCAAAGCTGTAAGTGCAGACACGAGTCGAGGTAGAGAATCGATCCTGGTGCCAGACAAGACAAGTTAGACAGCTTAACGTTGGCAACGCCGCAAACCGAATGGTGGTTCGTTCGCAATGGACTTGATAAGTTAACAAAAATTTTCCGACTAAGCCACGAGTTGGAAGGCGATACTAGTTCCTTAAGATAAGATGACCGGCCATTTAAAAGGTTACAACTAAGCAACAATTAAGAAGTTAACTCATAGGCTAAGAGACTGAACGTCCGTACGCAGTGATACATCAAGATCACTTTTAATGCAACTGACCAGTATGAAAAATGATGGAGCTAAACTTAAATTGGCGGCTAAAAGAAACTGAATAACACGAGCACTTCTCGCAATGAAAAGACAAAGTGAACTGGTAGGAACGGAAGGCTAAGGGAACTGAATACCAAGCGGAACTAAATGTATCTTAACGTAACGGCAAACTAAACAAAACAAAACTGAAAGGAACTGCCTGCGGCGCCTCTCTGACTGAGGAACGTCACATACGGTGGGCGGAGCTACAATTGAAGGCTTTACTTTTATAACAAAAATTGGACCTCTGCAATGGGGTAAATATTTATAACTTGCCAAATTTTGTTACGGCGATACCGGTCCTCATTAGAGGAACAACCGTTACTCGTTACATTAGTGTACCTATTATATTAGTCGTCACGGTTAAAGTAAGTACGGGAGAGTTACATATAAAGTTGCGTTTACCAACATGAAAACATATCTCTAATAATTTTGAATTTATGAGATGATTGAGTGAAAAGTATTATCTACTAGTGACGTGAGCAAATGTTTTTAATCAAACATTATTAGAGCCTGGATTTTTTTTTAAATTTCCGGCGTTAGTGCAATAACTGCTATAAGTGCAATAACTGCAATAAGAGCTATGCAATATTTTGGGCTGTGTTCAAATGTCCCTCATTGTAGCTAACACGTTCACGCAAAGTGAGTGATGGACGCGGCGTGTCGATTTGAGAGAAGCAGCTGCAGCAAACGCGGTAGACGGAAGAATGAAGCTTGTCCCTTTTTATAAACACGCTGTGTCATTCAAGTTCAGTAAACAGAACTTATAAATGCCAAGTTTATCCTCTGCAGCGTTCATAGATCATGGACAAGTCGACAAAAAATGTTTTTTATCTTCACTTTAATGATCAAAGTCAATGCACAGTACTCCCGTTCAAGAGAAGGAGACTAGAAAACCTGAAAATGTTGTAAGAACATAGACGCTATCTTTGGTTTGGTAGTCGTTCAACTGATTGCTCTGTGCTGAGTTCTCTTCTGTCTGTTTATCAGGCTATAACTTCTTTCAAATAGGCTATTCCTATCAAGGTCAGTCAATAAGATTTTAGCATACGAATGTGACTTCAAACCGACGCGAAATATAAGCAAAAATGTGAGAAAACGATATCGTAACTGAACGAGCAGCGCCATCCATATGAATGGAGCATACTTCAACGTGTGGACAGAGACAAAAAAAAGTTGACGCACAGCTCGTGTTCACTTTCGTGAATGAACGCGTTACGGTGGGGACGTGTAAGCTCAAGTCCTTTATTATCACTGCCACGTATCACAAAACTTAAAAAGCTATGAAAATTGATTCCCTGACCAATTACTGTTCCATGTATTTGTCGGGGTAAAAATAAAATTGAGTTGCAAAATCTCAAAATATGACTATCAAATTTTTGTAACCTTTTTCGTACGGGGGATACATCATGGGAACAGGGAAAGCGGGATATTTACAAGAATCATTCTCGCCATTGCGAAGAATTGTCAAATAGCATAAGCGCAATGTATGCAGAGTGATAAAAGGTATTTCGAACTGAAATAGTTGTTCATTGATCCAGTGACATGCTATTACCGTTTGCTATACAACTTTTTTTTTGCCTTTAAATTTTTTGCTGTATTTGCCTTATTTTGTTTCCTATTTCTTCCTCTCCTATTACATAGGTGCAATAAGTGCAATTTTTAGGTGCAGTAAGAGCAATAGGAGCATTTTTTAAGAGTTATAACTGCAATATTCTAAGCGCAATAAATCCGCTCTCTAGTTTTAACAACTTGGCAGCTGATTTTCCTATGGAACAGTGAAATCTCATATGAGCGAAGCAACTAATTATTGCATGCAACGTAACACATTCCAAGCTACGATTCGTACGTCTTTGAGAAAATTTAAATGATGCGATCGAAGCAGTTAAGAACTGTCTGTATTCAAAACGCTCAGTGAACAGAAAGCCTCTGAAAGAAGACACTGAATATCAACATTATACGCTAATGTGTCTTTGTTTTCGATACCTGTCCATTAGTGTACCGGGCTGTATAGTGTATAATAGCAGAAACTAATTTACGTGGACGTCAGGGACTGTGACTCTGAACATTTTACGCTAATGCGCATTCCGTGTCTCTGCATCCAATATCTGTTCATAAGTGAACTTGGCTGTATAATGACTGCAAACCATTTGCACGAACGTCTCTGTATTGCTGCTCTTTCTTGGGACTCTTCCTTTAAAAATATATACATTATTACTATGTTGCACAGGCCTGCTTGATTTTCGAATGGAGCTATCGCAATGCCGGTATCGACAACTTGTTCCAAATAAGCACATCCCTCTATTTCGTGAGAAGCAAACAGTGCCACCAAACTGGATTTATTTTGGGCTGCAACAAATACTGCACAAGCGGTTCGACAAAACTTAGAGAAACTTTGTGCTTCCTCCCTGCCTGAAGCTTAAGCAAGATAGCAAGTTGTGCAATATATTAAGGCCTGCTGATTTCATAAAAAAATGTCCGAAACAGCGTTATGTCTACGAATGTACTTGGATTCATCTCGTCTTTGTCTCATTATTCTCATTGCCGTGACTGAAAAAGTTATGGATGGATGTTTATGAAATTAACAGGAGTTGTTAGGTATATAACAAAAAGTAAATGACCAAATTTTGGTAATGATCCGTTTGTTCGTTCGTTTGTCACGGTTTTTAATATTTTATGCATGTAAACACATTAACTCGAAAAATAATTAATGGATCTTTATGAAATTTATAGAGGTTGCTAGTAATGTTAAAAGACATATATGAGTAACTTTTGGTGCAGATCAGTCTGTTCGTTTGACTCATGTTTGTCATAACGTTTGTTAGCCGTACAACTCAAAAAGTTAGGAACGGATCTTCAAGAAAATTGCACAGGCTGTTATTACTATCAAAAGATACAAATAATTAGATTTTTTAGTTTATACGAAGAAAATTATGGTTTCAGAGCTAATTTGATTTTTTTTTTGCTACCAATGCCTCGCTTGGCTGAGGTATGTGCTCTCAGAGTGGTCTAGTCTTATCTATTATATTCCTGTTTTTTTCTTCCTGTCTTCCACATTGACTACATTAATGCTCATTTTTAAACCTGTTCATTAGTTGATCTGTTGAACGTGTTATTGCTTATTCTGTAACTAGTGGCCCGTGCCGTCATTACAAATGACGGCAAAAAATTAACACTTTACCAAAACCCCCGCCGTCTTTTGGGCTTCCTCATTTTTTCCCTATCTAATACTGAAGAAAATGATTGCAAGGTACCCAACTTTTTTTTTTTTCGCCGAAGAAAAAGATTGCAAGGTACCCCACTTTCTTGCATTTTGAAATCTGAACTTTCTCCTATCTTATTAGTTCTATTTTCCCCTACCTAATACTGAAGAAAAAGTTTGCAAGGTACCCAACTTTTTTTTTCGCTGAAGAAAAAGATTGTAAGGTACCCGACTTATTTTTACATTTTGAAATCTGAATTTTCTCCTATCTTATTCCCATAGAGCGTGACAGGAAAGATATAAATATATAAATAAATAAAAACACAGAGTGATTTATTATATAGTACTGATACGTGTTGAGTTTTCGCAAGGATAAGTGAGTCTACCAAGAGATTACCAAAAAGTTAGCTGTCATGTTAGGCGGCTTAGCCCATTGCCTCATTGCCTCGTCTATCCATTTTTTTGGAAGATGTTATTGAAGCAAGTTCGATTGGGCCCCTAAATTGAGTATTCGAGGCTTGACTTGTCTGGGATTTCAGGCAGAAGTTCTTGCTTTCCCACTTTGAATCGTGCTGCGAGTGTTGGACCGGGGCCCCATCGAGGCAACAAGCGATGTGCGACGCAAAATTGTGTTGCATGAAAACACCGTAATATCGGGTACAGCATTCTACTGGCCCCACCGACGCAACCCAGATCGCGAGACTGGTTATCCTTCACGGGTGCCATGTGCCCCGTAAAAATAGCATTGCATCACTTGTTGTGTCGGTGCATAGGGCCCCGGCCTTATTAACTACGTAATTCCGTTGAGAACTACATTTTATGGAACAAATTTGAGTTTTTACAAGTCTCAAGGGCAATCGATTGAGGGCCTCTGCCTGAAGGCCTTTTAAGCTGACTTCGTCTCACTTCCGCTCCATCTATATAACTAAGCTCCGCATATCAGCGGTATTCGATCCTGCTTACGGGCATTCATGACCATCGCTTTGTCGTAGATTCTTCTCCCCCTTCTTTTTTATTTCTCCTTTCTTTTTTCTCTTTCGTCTTCCATTTTTTCTCCTCTCGTGTCTCCATTCCTCTACATCCTACTTACATAATGGCAATAGCTCATAGAGGGCCGGGGTGTAAGTCCCGGTGTCTCTTTGGGAATGGGCCTTTTGGTTCGTCTACTGCCGCGTATCTAATCTAATCTAATGATAATTCGAGCAGGTTGAAGACAACGCCCCTGCCTGATGTTTCGAACAAGTCCTGCCTCCAAGGTTTAATTTGGGCGCCCAATCGAACATGTCCTAAGCGCTAATCTGCACAAGATATGGAAGTTTACTGAATGCGCTAAGCTGTTAAGCTAGTAGCACTATATAACTACGTTTTGGCTATAAGTTCAAGTTTGCAATTAATTCGAACGCAAAAGGCTGTGCACTAATCTTCCATCAAACGATACTTGAGCGCATTCGGACAATTTGGTGGAAGAACGTCCAGTGAACATTACCGCTTGAATACGACTTTATAACGTGCAACGCAAATGAGCATTGTCTATCACTCTTTCACAGGACTACTGCCGTATCTTTCATTTTGGGGGGTTACTAAGTAGGTACCCATTCCGAAATCACACGTTGCCCCTGATGTTGGGCATGTCAGACGTTATTATGTTTTTGTTTCCAATGCTGTCTGTGTTCGTTCGGTTTCTCTGTTCGTTATTCGTGACGTTTATTTTTGTTTCAGCTCAAATTATCATAAAGCCAATGATGCTCCGCGCGCTGAACATAGCTTAGTGAACAACTTGATCCCAGGCACAGCTCTGAATGTGTCCAGCAATTCGGGAGAATGATTTCAGTTGCCCCGGTGAAACTTGACCACCTGACCGGAATTGATATTCTGCGCGACGAAATTTTCACTGGGCAAGAGAGACGAAAGCGCTGCTGTGCTGAACCGGCATTATTTCGTACAAATTACAATCAGTGACAGAAGAGACTCCTTCACAGTAGATAATAAGGACGCCGAGAATGAACAAGGAAGAGGTAATATGTTTAACTGCCGAGGTCGCTGACTTCAAAATAAAAAGTTTGGAAAGCTTGTAAGACCGTCCAGCCTAGGAGATTATAGGAATAGTCCGCAATGACTGCAAATTGCAATGAGAGCATTAATTGCCCTAAAATGTCAATATCATTCGATAAGAACTGGATGGATGGCGTGTATAAGTGACAACGAAATGATCGGCAATTTTGGTTGTCGGTTGAAAGCAATTCTGGTTTCAGCAATAAGGAACTCCCTAAAGCTGTGGGGTCCTGGATTTCATTTGTTGCTTCATTTTCCCAGTGTACGAGGCAGAACACTCTCTGCACTGGCACATGTGAGCAACAGAAGCATCCAGGAAATTGGGCCGGCTGTCTTCAAAATTGAATAAGCTAATAAGCTAACCTAGAGGAACAGTTTGTACTTATAGGACTTCTCTACTGATGTGTAGATATAATTGTTTGATATTACTCCTATACTGATTTGTGAACAAAGGTTTGAGATTAGGGCTTCTATTCTCTTTTCCATTTTGGAGCCTTGCAATTTTAAAGAGAGCAATCACAAGTGTTGAAGATACAGCTGCCGCGACTATACACCCCAACAAAGAAACCCACATGGACTGGTCCGTGCTGCTGATAAATACCCATTTGGGCTCAGAGGAGTGTACGGCTAGAGCCGATCACAGACTGTCCAGGCTCGAATCTGGCTTCGTTTTGACGGAATACCTGATGGTCAATGCGCCCCCGCGGCCGTAAGGCGGGTGTACTCTTCAGTAACTGCGAGCGAATGATATTTGAATAAATTAATTTCTTATTATTCTTTATTGTTCTTAATATACAGTGCTTACACAATGGTCTGGCGCTTAGAATTAGGTTTACATATGAGAACATGCCCATCTAAAAGTAAAAATACTTATGGGGCAAACAGCAAATAGTCAGTTTCAACTAGCAATGCAAGGAAAACCTCTAGTAAAATGGGCCTAAAATTAGCTAAGCCTATTAGATGAAAACTTAGACTGTACAGATCAAACTTTGTTAATTAACAGGATACATAAAATTATACAAGTCGAAATCCCTAAACCTAAACTGATCGTACTTCATGACATGGCGTGCGGTATCAATATCATCTATAAGAACAGACAATAAAGAAATCAATTAGTAAAAATTTTAAAAACTAACCCTATTGTTAGAGATACTTTTTCACTAACGGATGCCTTCGCATCAGTACAAGCAACCCTTGGGGCTTGTTCAGAAGCTGCTGCCAGCCCTTGCTTCTGACTCGGAAGACTGAGACTCCTCGTGCAAGCCATGGCCGAGTGCCATCTAATTTCTCCTAAATTTCGAACATGTGTTTAGCTCCGAGCAGATGTAATCCAAATATGTTAGTGTAACTAATGTAAGAATTACTTCACTGCGTAGTTAGCGGAGTTCTAGCTAGGAAATGGCGTACCGAGGCGAGCACTTATTTCAAGACTGTGTAAAAATCCCAACACATAGTATATCTAAGTTGGAGACAGCAATGCCCACCGAGTCGAGTCTCAAGGTGTTTCCTCACACCCTGCAAGGGAAGTGAAGGACAAGCAGCAATGCAAAACTTCCTTTTCGAGGTTCAATATAAGCGCCGGACCGTGTGCAGGACCTCGTCTTCGTTAGGCGGCAACACCAGCCAACAGGACCCGGCAGTCGCGCTCCGTATCTCCATTCTACATGTTGTGTGTTAGTTCACTCAGCCAAGACCAGACTCCAAACACTATCCCCTTGCCTTAGTGCCTGCGTGCACTATCTATAACGAACTCACGACCCCCGGTAGCCCTGTAGGAATTCGCCAAATTGTATGTTGATTCGAAGAACTTATAAAATACACTGAAACGTCAATCTCGTTCTTCTCCTTACACCACCTCACGACGATAAGACGGCAGAAAAGTTGCCAAGCGGCGAGTAAGGAACAGTGCGCCCTACAGAGAAATAGCTACCACCCTGCACAACCATCCTTTAAACAGTGGCAAACATCCTAGAGAGTCTGTCAGACTGCCCCCTATGACTGTAAGCCATATCACGGTTACAGTTTTTAACACCTATATAGTAATCCTACTGATTCAGAAATTTATTAACAACACAACACTGAATAAAAACTAGAATCAAAATATCTCCCTCAATAATTTGTAATGATTCAAATTCAGGTACCTTTAATTATCACAATACTTTCTAAGGGCGTAATCTTTGAACATCTTCTTAAAAGTCGGTTGTGACATAGGATGTATTAAAGCCTCTGGCATTGAGTTGAAGCAACGGATGCTTTGGAATATTGTGAATTTTTTTTTGTAGTTTAAGTCTAGTGTTCGGATAGTTTAGCCTCTGCTTATGCGTGTTATGGTGGTGATGAGGCACCAATTCACCATAGTGCGTAACGAAACTCGGCACATCATTATGCATCGCACTTCTTAAAAATTTTAGAAGAAAGTAGTCATAAATATCATCGAGTTATAAAAGACCCAAGTTGACGAACATTTCCTTTACAGACATTTCCGTCACATTGTTAGCATTTCCTTTGACATTGAGAATGTTTCTGAGCACGTTGTTCATTGCTACTCTTAAAGGTCTCAATAAATTAGATGATGCCTCACCCCATATGATGATATTCTGGGCCAAGTGCGAATATACAAGTACAAAGTACAGTGCAACAAGGCCATTTCTGTTCAAATATTTCTTAATGGCATAAATGGCTCCATCTGCTTTACTTACACGGCTGCATAAAGGATCAATGTGTTTGTTATATTTAAGTTTATTGTCGATTTCCATACCTAGATATCTGAATGAGTTTAACCACACAAGACTAAGTGGGCTCCCATTCGGCGTTATGACAGGCAGGACCGGTTGAGAACGAGATGTAAATAACATTAATTTGGTTTTGTTCATATTGGGTGTCAATCGATTAAGGTGCAGCCAACTCATTAAGCGAGCTGTGAGACTTACTAGCTTACGGGCAGTTCCCTCAAACTGCACATCATCGACATAGAAGACCGCGTCGTCCGCGAACAATATATTACCCTAACGCCGGTATAATCCCTAATATTATTAATACATGAAGAGAACAAAAGTGGGCCCAACACAAAACCTTGGGGAACCCCAGTGTCCATATTTGTAAACGTTGAGTTGAAACCATCTATAGAAACATATTGCCTGCGATTGCTTGATAGTTTTGAAGAAGTCGTAAATAGTTGCCTTCAACTCCGTAATGCTCCAATTTGGTAGTTAATATTGCATGATTTACAGTGTCGATTGCTTTTCTCAGGTTTAAAAACAGACAGGCGGTAAATGTCTTCGAGCTGAAAGCAGGTATAACATCATTAACCTGATTAAAAATTGCCTGAGTAGTGTTCTTGCCTCGACGGAAACCGTATTGTGTTCGTATGAGAATAGCATTCGTTTCAATATAAGAAGATAACCTAGAATGAATAATAGTTTCAAAAATATTATTAAATACACTGAGAGTAGAAATAGGTCTGTAATTGGAGACATCCATACGATTACCCTCCTTGAAAATCGGAATAACTTGCGCCAGTTTTAACACATCAGGATATACTCCTAGTGTCACGCACTTGTTCAGAATGGAACACGAGTGGTTTGCAATGAACCGCATTATAGAATTCATATTAATGAGGTGAAAAGGTCCTTTTCTTCAAATGTTGTTATCCGCGACGTTATTCTACCATAGCTTTAATTAATTTCAACGTCACTCGTAGGCATAATTGTTGACATTGTGTGTGTTGATGCTGCATATTGAAAAAAAAAAACCGTCACTGATACTGAATGATGAAAGATCGTAAGAGTTTCAGCCATAGGTATATAAAACAAAATTTCAGCTTGAGTTAATAGCAGTTATATAAGCTGTTCACTGATGCAGCAAGGCTTGCATAATTGTTTTTGAGCCAAGTGCGTTTCCCTCAGTGACACTCAGTTTGTGAATACTAAATGATTCAGAAAATCTAAAGCTAATCCATCGTTTGCAATAAATTTAATCTCTTTGATGAACTGAGACTTTCAAAAAGTTGGTAATGAATTCTACTTGAAAGAGCCCATCAAATGTTATAAATGGAAAACCTGTACTACTTTCTTTCGTAAAATAGACTACAAAATCAGGTAAGTTGCGTACGTTCCAATTTCCATAAAAGGGTCAGCCATATTGTAGTGCTTAGCGTCTCGTAAACTTACGGCTGGGATTACACCACCCTTGTGATCTGCGTGCTTATTGTGCATTAATGGCTGTTAAAAGAGAGTGCTACAGTATCACTGTCAATTATTCTAAACCCATCACACAGGCAATAGATCTATTAGAGCGTGCATTGACGTACGGTAAAGAACTTTTTCGCCACCCTGTATCCCTTACGAATCTTCTATTTTTGCGGAAGGTATTAATATTGCTACTATATTTTGAGAGATATAGATATGATTCAGTGTATGAAGATGTTAATGTTGTCGGAATATGATATATTAGTCTATTGCTAAATTTTATGTCTGCTCATCAAAAATTAGAAACCAATTGATTTAATGTTTCTTCCTTAATTTATAGTGTACTTCATGCTTCACTGAACAGAAATGCCTTAATAAATACTTATTCATTGATCTTATGAGCAACAGTTATCATTGAAAACATTACATTCGTGACTTGTAATGAGTGCGTTTTCTTTTAATCCATGTCTTCGCGAACTAAGCTTTTAGTGCATCTTTTTAGGGGTTGAATTTTCACTTTACAGCATACATCGGAACATTTTCATTCATTCGTTGTAAACCTTTTTCTTCACACTTTTTCGAAAATCATAATGACAGTCCTTTGTCAGTTTTATTTTCTTTCTCAACAACTAAGCCACATCATCTTATATGTGAACAGTATATATGATGTTGAAATCCTTATGACGAATGATTAACCTAAGCTTCAGGCCTAAACTTAGAGCTGAACTGTAATAAACTGATGTGTACACTTATAACAGAAGTTTCAGCCTCATATAGCTTTACAGAACCTCACTAGTGTGCCTTGCAATTTTTAGGAAAATGGACAGAAACTTCAACTTGAACTTGTAATTATTTCAACCGCGTGGGCAAGTGAGACTAATTTGAATTTATATGTACAACTACTTTAACCGCATGTGCGGCTGACGTCTTAAGAACCATTCGCACGGATCATTTGAAGGCGTTCTCTTAACCAACGGTGCGAATGATTCTCTGCTGCTCCCTTGTGAGCACAACGCTGTTCCTACAGCGAGTGTCACCGGCTAAGTTGCTGATGGCTCTTCGAATTTTGCAATGAATTAATACCTACAAAACTTTTCACCTTTTATGCTTTTTAAATGACCAATTACCCGGACTCCAATGATTTAAAAGCGTTGATGCTTTGTGCTTCTTAATCATTCCGCGATATTGAGTCGTTCGCGCTTTATCAACGAGTTTTGTACGTATCAGTCTGGTCGATAGCGCTACTTGTCACTTTAATATAAATGCTCTGGCGATGCCGCGAATCGTAAAAAGTATCGCCCCTTACATTAATCGTTACATTAACTAGTTACATTTCGTGTCTAAATATATGTTGACATTTCTATAGCTCTGCATAGCGATTTGTCTTCATCAAAAGGTGGCTAACAACTTTGTACTGTATAGTGGCATGGCCGCTTAATTATTATTATTATTATTAAAACTTCACGCTTGGGCTCCCACGGACAGGTAATACAACCCAAATGAAGCATTTGCAAAACCGGGAAGCCC